>VMDO01033314.1:0-18084 GCA_007922755.1 Pedetes capensis
AACAACAACAACAACAAATACAGATTGAATAAGATAGAATTTTGAGAAATGCTTCATGTGAAGAAACTCAAGATTGAAACTTAGTTCAAGATCAAATCATTGCTTGAAGGTCAGAGTAAAACATCTAAACTACATACTTTAGCCAAGTGGGTGAATAAAACTTCCAAGCAATGAACTGTCATGCTCTTCTCATCTCTCCACTGTTTCCACCCTAGTCTAAGCCTCCACCAGGTCTTTTGGCTGCTAGAATAGCACTTGATTCTCCTCTGTGCCTCTACTCTTGCCTCTTTCAATTAGTTTTTGACACAGCTAACATGATCACTTAAAACTATAAACGAGGTCATGTCACTCCCTATTCAAAACTCTTAGAGAAATTTCTACCATATGTAGAATAAAATTGAAACTCCTTACCTTGCTCCCCAAAAGAGCCGCATGAACTGGCTTCTGCCTGTTTCTCCAAGGCCATCATCTCCCCCGACTCTCTACTGTCCACATTCCAAGCCAGCTACTCTGGCCTGCTTTCTGTCTCTGAAACAAACCAAACTCATTCGACCTCTGAGATTTTCACTTCCTCTTCTGCCTAGATTCTCTTCTAAACCTCTGATAAAATCTCACTTCTTCAGAAAGGACTTCCCTGGTCCTCCTGTCCTAAAAAGTGCTCACCCCAACCCATTGTTCTTTTCACCATTATACTGCTTTATTTCATAGTCTCAATTACCACCTGGTTTTTAGTACACACTTGATGTTTATCTCTTTAGGTCAAAACACAAGACATGTGTTCTGTCTTGTCTGTCTTGTTCATCACTGCATCACTCGTTCTTAAAACTGTGCTTCATGCATTGTGGATGCTCAATGAATATTTCATGAATGAATAAGTGAATTAATGAATCGATGAACATCAGAGCTATACTGTAGGGTATGAAGAAAAGAGTCAACATAACAGGAATTACTATCCTTAGAAAGGTCTGCTTTCAATCTTAGTCCTTGGCTGGCAATGGAAGCTTGGATTTGGGGAGAGTTCCCACCATTCTGTAGCCAAGTGGTCTGTCTCACTGTGCTTAACGTGTTTATAAAAACCCTATGGCATATGCTGAACACTTGCTTTCATTTTGGAAACCTGGAATTTTGTTATGTGCTAGACAGAGCATGCCTACATGACCAGCCCCCAGTAAAAAGCCCTGGGGTATCTGAAATGACTTCCCCTAAGTGGCAAACTTTCACATGTTGTCATAATTTCTTGCTGGGGGATTAAGTGTATCTTGTGTGCCTTAGTTGCAAATGGACTCTGGAAGTTTGCACCTGCTTTTGCCCTATGTACCTTTTCCCTTTGCTGATTTCTTTTTGGCTCTGTTCACCACAATAAATCACAGCCATGGGTGCTAATACACACACATCACAAAGGGGATGCTCTTAATTTCCTGATACAAGAAATATTTTGCCAACAGTTTATATGGCAGATTTGAAGACTGGTATAATTAATGTCAAAGAGGCAGGTTAGGAAAAAGTCTAATGCAATGTTCCAAAAGAGATCTAACAACAGTAAGGGTGAGAAGCAAACAGGGATGTTGTTGGAAAAGCTTATTTTCCAGGGAGCAAATTCCTAATGGAAGACACCTGAATACAAGAGGCTATGGAGTGAAAGAGAGTTAAGGATGCTAAGACAGTGAGGACAGACTACTTTTAAACAATGAAGGGGAAAAATTATGAGGGAGTGGTGGGTTTAGGGAAGCATGAATATGAAAAATAAATGCATTAAAGTGGGTATGAACAAGTTTTTAAAAGAAAGACAGTAAGGCTGAGGATTCAGGAGGTATTAGGAGATGGACTTAGTACAAACATGAGATCAAGAACATAAATGTAAGTCAGACCGTAAGCTCAAGGAGGGTAGGAACTTCCAGGTGCTTGGTTCATTGTCATGCTCCAAGCATCTAGAAGAATACCTACACACATGGTAGGCACTCAACAAATGCTTTTCAAGTGGTAAGGAAAGAAGAGGGGTCACAAGAAAAAAACAGACAAATCTTGAAGTATGGAGGAATAAAATGAAGAGACATCAAGTATGGTTATCTCATACTTGTAAGGAAAGGAAGAAGCTGGTGGATGGAGAGGAGCATGGCCCTTGAAGAGAATAGAAAGTGTCCATGATCGCCACCTCCTTGGGGAGACCATTAAGGAATAAATAGGAAAGTTAACAAAAAAATTTAAAAAATTTTAAAAGTCCCTGTTATTCTATTCAGATTTGCTCTTTAGAGAACAAAAGAGGTCAGATGAATTTCTGAAATACATTCGTTGTTGTTGTTAGGTGCCATCGAGTCAGTCTGGCTCACAGCAATGCTATGTATAACTGGTAACGCAGTATTTTCAGTGCTTCTCTGCTATACATAGGATTTTCAACAGCTGATTGTTTTTTGAGAGTGGGTTATTGGGTCCTTCTCCCAAGCCTACAGCACTTGGTGTTACCAGGTGGTTTCTCTTCTGAGTACCAACCAGGCCCAACACTGCTTACTTTCCAAGATCTGATGGGATCAGATGCCACAGTGGTACAGCTGCAGGCTGAAATGTTTAGAATATATATAGTATTATACCTAAGTGAATGCAGCTAAATCATTTTCTTTAATAGCATTCATAAGAAAATAACTTGTGGATGAATTCTTTATCTCTAGGCCTAAACCTCATGAAAAAGAAAAATAGACAATTATTTTATCTTAAACCCATTTGGATTGACAGGACAAGCAAATGATTTCCATTTGAACTGGGAGAGAAAGGGCACTTTTATATTTCATGGAATGAAATTTATCAGCAGATTTTCAAATGGTTTTAAGAGTCAAAAGTATATAAATAGCCAACTTCATGTAAAAGTTGCAAAGGGAATTGTTAGCATTTGAAAGGAAAACAATATAAATTAAACTTCAAGCAGTTATTTTATAATTGCTCCAAAGACAGAGCATTTAAAATAATTCTATATCCCTACTTTCAATGTTACTTTACTCCATTTTGTGAATTACAGCTCTAACTCAGGATTTCTCTGAAGGACCATTCCAGGCCCAGGGCTCCCAGTTCAGGGTTGGCTGGGACCTTGTGAGTACACTGCAACCTAACTTCACATTCTGGATCATCCTGCTTGGCTGTCTTCCTTCCCCAAGACCATTCCCCACTGAACTTCCCACATGAACTTCCCACCACCACCTTCTCAGTGTCTGCTACCCAGGGAACCCAACCTGCAAAGGAGATAAAAGAACTACTCATAGTTCTAACAATAAAACAAAAAAAATCTATTTATTGCTTTTTTTCATAAATTTAGCAGTTAATATGGTCTATTTCTCAAAATTTTTCTTGTTTAAGAAAATGAAGATGAGAAAGTGAAGAACTATAAATCTTGCATTCAGACAAAACTATGCCAGCCCCACCATTAATTATCTATATGACCTTGGGCAACTTAATCTCTTTGATCCTAGTTTCATTATTAAAGATAACAGTACCTACTTCACTATGTTGTTGTAATGAGTAACTAAGATGGTAAACACAAAATACATAGTAAGGGATGAATAAATACCACTCCCCTTGTCTCTTCTCATCAATGAGTTTAGAGTTGCTTTCCTATAATAGCCGTGCATTTGCACTGATGATGAATAGCATGCAGTTATGAAAGTTATATAGTTAATGGATGGCATATCTGACCAACGTGGTATGAGAAGAGATTACTTACACTAAATGGAATCAAATACAGAATAGCAACTTACTATTTACTAAGCTGGGAGAAGGATGTTGCAGTCCACTCCCAAAAACAATGAAACCATCAGTTGTTGAAAGACCCATGAGATTCACTATGAGTTGGACCCAACTACATTGCACCTAACAAGGAGGGCAACATTTAATAAGCATTTATAATATGGCAAGTATGATGTGGTGTGTTAAACATTTTATATTTATTTAGACCTCAAAAGGCAGGAATGATGGTTCTTTGCAGGGATGAAACTGACAATGATCAGAGAAAGTAAACTTTTCAAGGTTAAACATCTAGTATGTGACAGAACCAAGATTTGAACTTAATTTTTCTGCATCTAGGCTTCTGCATTGTACTATCAGGTCTCTTGCTTTACAACTCTTCCACAGACTTGCCCCAAATAGAAGCTACCTGCCCCTGGCCTACCTGCTATAGAAAACCACATGGAGCCAGCTTACAGACCACGACCTTCAAATCACAGCAGAAAAGATTATAACTCTTATTTTGACTCTCACTGCAAAAATAAATCAAATGACTTCAACTCCAGTTGTACACTTTACTCTTCCAGCCATGCCCACTTTGCTTCCACACCAGTTCATAGGATCAGCCTTCCCACCACTGCTGCCCTTGAGTAAACTGGTCTTTCCTAGGTACTGAAGCTACTCAAATCCACCGTCTGATCTTAAACCAGTATAGCTTCTGCCAACCTTTCTGCCTTGTGGCTCTTGGTGGTAAGAAGCAGCACACTGGAGCTCTTAGAGTTAGGGTGTTTGTCCCTCTACAATAGGAGTCCCAGTTCTGGAATCCCATATTTGCAATCGCTAAAGGTATGGGTCACAAAGCAGACTGAACCCTTAGCAGACTCTCGATATACTTTTTGAAGAGCCTCTTTAATTTACTATCTTGTGAAATGCCTTTATATTTGCCACAAAGGTTGCCTTCCAGCTTCTTAATTTTTCATGATGCCATTTCAACAGGTTTCGATAATTTGTTTTAATCAATTTTGGGTACACTGCAGGAAATAGCAGGGAGAAAAGTACATTCTTCAGACTTAACTTGCATTAATCTTTACTTTCTAGGGAATAGCTACTTGCAAGATGCCAAATAACATTTCCTCCTAGGAAACCTACTCTAGTGTACTGGATTCTAGCTTTGTCCCACACAGGAGCCCTGCTTCCTGCTCTGGAAGAGAATGACAGTAGAGGTGGCCACTTAACCCCTCCATGAAAATAGGTGAGGCCTTAAATCTCTATGGAGAGCGAGAGAACAGTAAGGAGGGGAGCTGCATCCTGTTCTCTTTGAAGGCTCATGTGTTGACAGCAAGTTGACAGGGGCATAGGGTGCCTTGATCTAGAACAGTGTCCTCACAGAGCCTGCCCAGACTAGACCAACATGTACAAAGCTGATTGTTCATGCAAAAGGAGGCCAGGTAGCCAGTGTGCTCTCAAGAGACTGTGATTGCTGCTAATCCATGAGGTGTTACTTGGCTCACTGCCTCACTTTCACAGATGGGAAAACAAAAACAGTAAGAGCAGAGGAGCAGTGTAGGAGATGGTAAAGACAGTTGCCTGGAAGATTCCACTTGAATGGACTTCCCTACCAAAAGAAAAAAACTGCTATCTATTGGGGAATAGGATAGGGGGTCAAGACCTTCACCAAAGTCTTTATTTCAGACCATAAAACAAGCAGGGATTTCTGGAAATGCTAGAAAAGAATGAACAATAGTTATCACTGAAAATATATGCTGTAAACCTAAAAAGTGACTTTTGGGGAAAGTAGGCTTAAGTCGATTTTTAAAAATTTCATAGAGAATTTAATAAATAAAAAGTAATATGTAAAATTAGACACAGTGGTCTAAAAGTCTATCAGCACATAGAAACTCAGGAAAGCATTTTAATTAATAAGCAATAGACAATGTTTTCATAAGAATGGGACAATTATCTCAGCTTTTTGCTGTTCATTTGACTAAATTTTGGCTCCTTTCACTAATGAAGTAAACATTCATTATGTTTCATTTCTTAGGATAGATTTGTTTGTCCAGATCCTTGGTTTTGCTTTTCTTTCAACAAAGACTGGTATTTGTGTTATACTTTCATCATCAGAATGATTTTTCACAATTTTAGAAATGGGTGGCCAGGATCTCTACACTAAAAGAAAATCCAATTGATCCATTCCTTTATAACCACTCAGAACTATTATTCTTACCTCAGTCTGGAAATGCAATAAATGCTTTAGAGAATTTGGTTGGCTGACTGGCTGGATGTTGGATCATGTCTTCATTGTTTTTGCTGAAGTTGGCTAATACAATTCTAAATCATGAACAATCTACTTTTGTTGTCAATGTTAAGATCTTAGTAATTTAGTAGTTATTTTTGACAGGGTTTGAATATGAAATGTAGCACTGAAGAGATAGTTAATCTGTATATGTATAGAGAATACATCAAGAAACATAAGAAATAAGAAATATGTGATCTAGAACCTTTCAGCCATGTTTCCTTTTTAAAAATGTGTGTCTCCAAAATAATTAAAATCAGCTCTCAAGAAAAGGTAACATGACTTCTTTATATACATCTTCTTCATAATTTATCTAATGAAGCCAAATTATATGTAGTAAATAATTTAAGTATTCCCAAGTAGAGTCTACAGCCTTACCACCCTGGCATCTGATCCTGTCAGATCTCAGAAGCTAAGAAGGGTCAGGCCTGCTTAATCCTTGGGTGGGAGACTATCTGGAAATACCAGGTGCTGCAGGCTCAGGAGAAGGACCTGGCAGCTTACTCCCCAAACAATCAGCCATCGAAAAGCCTATCAATAGCAGAGGACAATAGTGCTGGGCATGGCACAGTGTCTGGAAGTGTTTCATTCTATTGTACATAGGGCTACTATGAATTGGACTCAATTTGATGGCATCTAACAACAAGAAGTATCATACAGGAAAAAGACAAAAATATAGATCTTTTCTTCAATACCTCAGTTGGGAATTTTTGGAGGAAAAACAAAAACTTGAATGAAAGCTTTGCATTTTTAATATGCACTCCAAATCTGAATTCTCCATTACATTGTGTAAACCTTAGCATTGCTTAACTAAGAAAAATAAATCCCAAAAGTGAGATACTCTCAATTATGAAAGAGGGTGCTACAGAGAAGTGAATTAAATCTTTATTGTTAGCCCTTAGCTTCTTTCCTCTAAACAACTGAAAAAAAATTGCCTATTGCAAGATATTTTTTTTCAAGGCTAGTGACAGATTTACATTTTTCTTATTTATAAATGTTAGTGTGGTACACAGTAATAAGACTTTTACTATTTCCATTATGCAACTATTACTAATGGTTACACTTTCATCAACTTATATATTTTATAGAACCATTTGATTAATATGCAATAAAAACTGCATGCCTTCATGGGTTATATTCTCATTGATTTTTTTCTTTCCTGTTCTCTATTTTTCCCATGTATTCATACAGTTGTATCATATGTTTTGAGATTTTCCTCTCCCTCTTTCCCCTCTACTTTATTTCCTGTCCCTTTCCTCCACCTTGCTCCCACCAGCTGATCCCCTCCCTTCTTCTTTCTACTGTTTATATTTTCCCTTCTTAGATAAGTATTATTGTTCATTTTTGTATATCTACAAATGTAGCAAGATCTTAAAATCTACAGTTGAACAGTGAATAAGCTGCTGTCTTCAGTATATTCCACAAGAAGGTGCCCTTTCCCTAGAAACACAGCCTTCACACACACAGCTAGACCAAGCAATGTTAATGCTCACCAACCTAAAGTGAATTTAAAATGGACTTTTTATAATGAAACCTCTGGGATAAGAGCAACCTCTTGAAGTAATTCAAATGACATTTTTAATGTGAGACAATGAAAATTAACGCTTCCAAAAAGTGCAGATCTCTTTGATTTGCCCTCAGGACCAGGGATAAAGTAAGGTAACCTGGTAAACAAGAAGAATGAAGAATATAAACATAATTTGTCTATACCAATGCTATTTAGAGTAGTACTATGCAGGAGAAATACAATGCAAGCTAGTAATAATATTTAAGAGTTAAAAAGTGAAATTGATTTTAATAACATGTTTTACTTAACCCAACATATTCAAAATATTATCATTTCAATGTGTAATCAATGTAAAATTATCAGCAAAACATCTTATAATTTCTTTGTATCATTCTGGTATACATCATACACTTGCAGCATGTTTCAATTGTTCAGCAGACACGTATGGCTAATGGCTACCACCTCAAACAGAAGGTGTCTAGAGAATCTAACTATTTCAGGGCACCAAACTTAATTTCTGATTACAAAAACAAAAACTCAGCCTATATTCATTAGGTCACATAATATTTACATGCAAAAGAAAAACAGATTTTTTTATTATGCTTGCTCCTGTAAGGGAAAAATGCACAAATTGGTGCAAAATGCATAAATGCTTTTTAACTATATAACATATGAAAATAACTAGTCCAAATACTCTCCATCTCTCTAATCTTTTAACATAGTAATAGCCTATAAATATAAAATAAAATAAATCCTGGGCTTGTTTAATAATACCTGCCTTACTGGCATAGCCAAGCATAAAATATAAAGGGAACTATGTTGTTAGATGCTATCGAGTCATATCCAACTCATAGTGACCCTCATAAGGTTTTCAACGGCTGATTGTTTCGGGATTGCCTTGGGAGTGGATTGTCATGTCCTTCTCCCACTTTTGTGGTTCAGAGACTCGAATGTGGGACCTCAGAGACTGCAGAGCAGTGTTCCACCAACTGAGCTAAATCCTAGCCCCAAAGGGAACTACAGTAGATCAAAAGTTGTAAGCTGTCATACATAAGATGGATAGTATGTCTCATGTCTATAATAAAATAAAGAAGCATGGAAAAGTGTATTTAATAAGCACCTTCTCATTATAGGTCTTAGAATTCTCTGTTTAACAAGCTCTGCTAGTTAGTATTGTCCAGGTCATAACTATAAAAAGCATAAATGGCCTGTTTGTTGATCTTGATCTCTCTTTTAATATAAGATACTGTACTTCTGCACGAAGATAAAAAAGTAGTTGCAATTTGGTACGAAAGAATTCCTAACAAAAATGAAAAGGGTTGACTTTTTTTTTATTAGGATCAAAGGTCCTGAAAGTAGACTGGGTTTTATTTTTCTGGTCAATCAGGACAAGTTTAAAAGAAAACTTTGTTTCTTTTACAAGATGTGTTTATAAGAGGAGTGAAATACAATCACTTTGAGAAACTGCTGCAGCAAAATGTCACACTGCTCTGGCTCTGTGGGAAAGTGCTAAAGGGAGACACTACCTCTGGATCTGTGGATGATTCTTCAAGAACACCTGCACCCAGTCTCCAGGCACCATTAACTAATACTGAGCAAAATATACCCTTTCTTTAGGAACTGCACAGCCAGAGGGAGGAGACATTCACCTGAAATTCCTTATGCTCCCCAAACTTCTGCAAACTTTACAATTCTGCAAGATAATTTTGAAATTGTACTCATGAATAGGGGCTGGGATTTAGCTCAGTTGGTAGAGCGCTGCGCTGCAGTCTCTGAGGTCCCAAGTTCAATTCCCAGCACCGCAAAAATGGGAGAAGGGCCTGGCAATCCACTCCCAAGGCAATCCTGAAACAGTCAGCCATTGAAAACCCAATGAGGGTTCCTATGAGTCGGATACTGACTCGACGGCACCTAACAACAACAGCCTAACTCATGAATAAGTGACAAGCTCATTTGCTTCCTGCATAAAAAATAAGAGACAAAAATTCAAATTAACTATAACTAACCATGTAACTTGTTGGTTTTATGTTGTGATCCTCAAGAGTATATCATTCAAAGAGTTCAAACATTTATAAAAGTAATAAAAAGCCAAAAGCAAGACTGAAAAAAATCAATGCCTAAGAGTAGTCTGCAAATTTGTAGTTTATGGGAGCCTTCACATCCCCTTAACTATTTGATCTTCATAAATTTCTAGGCTTGTGGACAGATATTATCACTTCATCTCATAAATGAAAAAACTAAAGCTTACAAAATTTCCTACTAAAAGTTGATGAAGTAAGGAAGAGCTTCCTTCAGCCTTCATGCAATATTCTTCTAGCCAGTTGGAATCCCTTCCAATCTTGCTGGAGTGAAAGGCACCTCTTGGAGGCTTTACAGCAGCTTCTATAGCAATGTATTCTGTGTACCAGCATGCTCTCAATTATTCAAATATAACACTGAAAGGCTTGGAGATAGATTACTTCAAATGTACCAGAAACAAATTCCCAGTTAGTTGGGTTAGATAAATTCGAATACATGAATGTTTTTAACTGAGTATGTGTATACAATCTACCCAGATGAAATCTGCAGGAAGGAGGCAGAGTTCTCCTTAAAATATAGCAAGAGAGTATAATAGGATCATCTGAAATCCAAACTCCATCAGACCCAGAAGTAGGAGGAGGCACAAACTGCACTTCTCTGCATTTAAACTGTACACATTGATACACTTCTCTCACCCCACAGCAAAATTACTTTGGGACCTGTACCAGTATAACTTCTAAAAGTTTGCTACAAGGAGACATGGCACTTACCCTTACATTACCAATGGGGAACAATGGAATTATACACTACAATATATCAATATACAACACCAATGCCACTATAGGAACTTTCTTTCCTTCCTTTTTTCTTTCTTTTTCTCCTTTCTTTCTTTTCTTTTCTTTCCTTCTCTCTCCCTCTCTCTGCCCCCCTCCCTCTTTCTTTCTTTCTTTTCTCAGTGTCTTGCTATAAACCCAAGTCTGGCCTCAAAGATGCTTGCAGCCCAAGCTGGCTTTGCAATCATCCTTCCTCAGGCTCCCTAGTGCTGATTACAGTGTATGCCACCACCACACCTGACAGAAACTTTTTGTTTTTATTTCAGCATTCAGTTTCATTAATACTGAATAAAACTTAAAATTTTTGATAATTATGTTTGATAAAACAAAGTAAAATCAGCCTTATTTATGAATCCATTACCACTTATTTGTGACCTATGTCAAAATTACAATAGAATTCACAGTCTGAGACTTATAGGAATAGAATGATTTCATTATCTGCTTTGCATAAAAGTGTTCCTATCTGCATCCAAAATATACTCATATTAAAACAATAATAGCACCACAGTTTTCAGATCTTTGATCTTAAAATGCTTGACAAACATATTCAATTGTCAGCATTTATGATTGGCATCTATAATTTAACTCAAACATATGTGACGTATTGACTGATTCAAGTATGAGTACAGACTTCCAGGAACTCCTTTCACTAGGGTATTTTCAATATTTCATTAGTACACGTTTACAAACTGATTACTCACCATATTTCAAATACTGTGTCACCACTTCTGTTCAGGGCTTTTCAATGATCATGAGGGATTTTTTCCCCATAAGCAAAAACAAGTTTTATTTTTCTAAATAAAGTGCTTTTTCTGCTTATGTTCTCTAAGTTACTAAACTTACTCATTTTTAAATAATTTTATATAGTGCTATCAGGTTTTAAAATGTCTAAAACATACACAGATTTTCTTCTTTTAATAGTTACTATTCTCCCTCAGAAAGACATAATTTCAATCAAAATTACCTGAATCAAATGAGTTAACAAAAAAAGCACACATTGAACTATACACTATTGGTACTGTCTTATTTGATTCTAAATTTTAGCTATTATAAAAACTGTTCCTTCCAACTGAACAGACAGTTATCAAATGAAGAAGCTCATAAGGCCATGGAACACATGAAAAAATGCTCAATATCCCTAGCCATTAGGAAAATGCAAATCAAAACAATGCTGAGATTCCACCTTACTCCACTAAGAATGGCCAAGATCTATAAAACAAACAACAAATGCTGGTGAGGTTGTGGAGAAAAGGGAACCCTCTTACACTGCTGGTGGAGTTGTAAATTGGTTCAACCACTTTGGTAATCAATATGGAGGTACCTCAAAAAACTAAAAATAGATCTTCCATATGACCCAGCTATAACACTATTAGAAATAGTGTTATAGGGAGATGTGTCATCATACCACAGAGACACTTGCATCTCCATGTTCAATGCAGCACTTTTCACAATAGCAAGCATATGGAATCAACCAAAGTGCCCATCAACAGAAGAATGGATTAAAAAACTATGGTACATATACATAATGGAATACTACTCAGCAATCAAATAAATGAAATAATGCCATTTGTAACAAAATGGATGGAATTAGACAAAATTATCTTAAATCAATGAACACAAGCCCAAAAAAAGAAATACCACATGTTCTCACTCATATGTGGGAGCTGAATCAAACGCAAAAGAAGGAAAAAATCCTACACATAAATTGGAACATAGTAAAAAGCTAATGTAAACTTAGCAGAGAAGGGACAATTTAAGGAGTAGAAAGAAGGAGCGAGGGATCTAGCAAGAGGAAGCAATGATGGGAGAAGATGGGAGGGAGAGGAAGGCCAAGGAGGAATGAGAGAGAGGTCAACATCAAAGTAAACAACCCAACTTTAATAGTTCAGGAAATAATAATAATAGCAATAATACCAAAGGATGGCAATAATGCAAATGGACTGGATTACTCATATAATACTGCTGAGAATGTAAAAAGATGGATCACTATAGAAAAAAAGTTTGGACTTAAATCAAAATTGGGATGCACGTGTATAGATAAATATTCCCACAAAAGGACATACAAGTAGAAAGGAGGCCATTGGTAGGAGATGGGGGAGGAGGGTCATGAGAGGGCAAGGGGGAGGTTATGTGAGCAATGTACAATGAAATGCATGTATGGAAATGTCACAATGAAATACATGACAGAATGAAACACATTAAGTTGTACATTAAAAAATTTCCAATAAAAAGTTGCTACTTCCTCTTATGAATAGAGAAGTACAGATTACTTTTTAAAAATTTCCTAAATTGATATATTTTGCTATTTGATCCTTTACTTCCTCTACTGAAAAATTGGTTATTTGACATGAAACAGGTCTGGATGTAAGTAGACTGTATTTTCAGCAGCTTTCTAGACATAATTACCCCTGAGAACATCAATAACTGGAGAAATTCCAATTGTTTAGCTGTTATCTTATGTAAAATAACATATCAATTAAGTTAACTATAAAAGTTACCCTGACTTCAGGGTCTTCAAAGCCTTGATATTTCTCTGACCACTACAGGAAGCCATCCAGTTTAAAAGGCACAATATTCAGATAAGTCAGAGTAGTTTATCTGAGCCTTGACTTTTTCTTTTGACTTTGTTACCAACTTTTTATTACAAAAGTAGAATTGGCTCATTGTAATAGAAAAATAATACAAAGACATTTTCAAATACATTAAGATACAATTTCAAGAACCTCCGTGTATTTTTACAACTTTTTCTATATTTAATATGTTCAAATAAACAAAACATAAACATTTATATAAACATATAACATGCTTATATGTATTATATGTATATGTGTGCTTTTTTTTTTTTGGTTGGTTGACTTTTGCTTTGTTTTCTTTTTTATGTGTTTGTTTTTTGAGACAGAGTTCCATTATCCATCACAGGCTCTCTTTGAACCTTGATCCTCTTGCCTCAGACTCTAGAGTCCTAGGATCACAGGTATGTGCCACTGTGCCTCACTTGTGTGTGTGTGTTTATTTTTGCCTTGATTTTGTTTTTACAGAAACAAATTCATACTATGAACACTAATCTGGAAACTGTATTCTCACTTAGCATTGTGGACATTGTTGTTGTTGTTGTTAGGTGCCGTCGAGTCGGTATCCGACTCATGGCAACCCTCTGTACAACAGGGAAACACTATTGTCAGTGCTTCTCTGCTGTTCATAGGGTTTTCAATGGCAGATTGATTTTTGGGAGGGGGTTGCCAGGTCATTCTCCCAAGCCTACAGCTTCTGGTGTTCCCAGGTGGTTTCCCACCCAGGTACTAACCAGGCCTGACCCTGGTTACCTTCCGAGATCTGACGGGATCGGATGCCACAGGGCTACGGCTGTAGGCATTGTGGACATTACCGTGGGTTAATAGATATAGAACAATGGCTACATAATATTATATAGAATAGATGGTCTCCATTTTATCCAAACCTTTCTTTAGTGGTCATTCACACTGATATCAGCTATTTGCTGCTATAAGTCCCTGAAATATATTGTTGTTGTTGTTAGGTGCTGTCGAGTTGGTATCCGACTCATAGCGACCCTCAGAGGGTTTTCAATGGCTATTTCGGGATTGCCTTGGGAGTGGATTGTCAGGCCCTTCTCCAATTTTTGTGGTGCTGGGAATTGAACTCGGGACCTCAGAGACTGCAGCGCTCTACCAACTGAGCTAAATCCCAGCCCTCAGATATATATATATATATATATATATATATATATATATATATATATATATATATATATATATTTGTGTGTGTGATGTGTGTGTAAGTGTGTGTGTTTCAATAAAACCAATTGTATTTCGATAAAATAGATTCTCTCAATTAATGCATCAAAGATTATTTCTGCTTTTTTAACAAATGGATTTTTTTGAACCTGAAAAATCAAAATTCACCAGGCTGTCTGGAAATATGCAGCAAGTAAAACTTTACATAGCCATTGAAACAAAAATTGCAATTCTAGAAATTTTTCCAAAAGAAGCAATTGAGAAAATAAGCATAGGTTTTTTTTTTTAATGTTTACCCAGGGATATTCTCTGAAGCCCTATTTATAAAATGGGAAAATAGGTAATATCCAAAAATTCAAGAAAACAAGTAAATTATGTTTGATACATTGGATGGAACAATAAGTATATACTAAAATTGGGTCTATACTATGTATTAAAAATCATAAAAATATATACTATTGATAAGGTAAAATGTTTTAAAATATTCCTAAACAAAAGCAAAAGAAAATTATCTAGTTGAGTATCACTATTGTAAAATAATCTCAAAGGAAAGGATATTGTTGGAAAGGATATGCCAAAATGGTAATAATAGTTACTTCTCTATAGTACAACTAAGCATTTTTCACTTTGTATTTGTGTTTATCAAACATTCATTCAACAAATATTTATTGAGTAGCTATGTATCAGATACTAAGCACAATGTTGAAAAAAGCAGTCCCTTAAACAGAAATGCTATGTCTATGAGGATATGAGGAGATGGGAGCCCATTAAAAACTAAAGGAGATAGTGGGGCTTTAGCAGGTAGAGAGGCTCAAAAAAAAAAAAAAAAAATTTAAAGTTGCATAATTTAGTCTTTCTAACAAGCTGTGAGATATTACCACATGCATTATATGATAAAAATTCTATAAATTGCCTAAGGTTACCAAGCAAATAAGTGACAGATTATCTCAGAGTTTAGGATTCCAATATTCTTGCCACTGAAATATCAGTAGAAATAAAGTATGCTACTTCTAGTAGAGCTGGTGGTTGTTAGGTGCTATCAAGTAGAGTCCAACTCTTAGTGACCCGATGTACAATAGAATGAAACACTACCTGAGACTGTGCCATGCATATGATCTTTTTTATATTTAAGTTCATTGTTACACCACTGTGTCAATCCATCTAGTTGAGGATCTTCCTTTTTTTGCTGACCTTCCACTCTCCCAAACATGATGTCCTTCTCAAGGGATTGGTCCCTCCCAACAACCTGTCCAAAATATGTAAGATGCGATCTAGTCATCCTTGCTTCCATGCAGCACTCTGCCCAACAGAGGTAACAAGAAGAAAGTATAACTTCTGTATCCTGTGATCCTATATGCTGCTGCTAGATATGAGCTGAGTGCCCTTGAAAACCACATCTGGAGGCTTAACCAAAGTTCCTGCGAGACCCAAGAGATGATACAACACCACAGCAAACTGAGTTGGGAGCCCACAGCCTGGCTGAGACCTGTATGGCAAAGAAGAGTTGAGATTTCTAGGCTAGGAGCCAACAAATGAATCTGTCAGAAACCCAGAGAACAGTTAGCAAATGCCACCTACATCTGAACAATTCTAGAAAAACCAAACCACAAGCTACATGACATGCTGCTGATCTTTCCCATCCATGCCAGGAAGATGGACCATAATCAGCATAAAGGGACAAATCATGAGGCCAGGGGGGGCCATGAGACACCATGCAGATCATGAACAGCACAATCTCCTGCCCTTCTAGAGGGCATCTTCAAGGAGAGATACAAGTCAAAAAATATTTTACCCAAAGGGACTAAATCAATCAGATAATAAGGCTTTCAATTTGGAAGGCCAAAAGTTTAAGCCACTCAAATAATTCCATATAAATAAGTTTATTAAGTGGGACTAAATAGAGGACTTTCAAGCTACATAGTAGAAGGGGTTGTGGACCCATAAAATCCTGAAAAAGTGAAAATAAAAAGTAACATAAAGTAGGAGAGAAAAGAGTATAACATGAAAGCAAGATAAAATAATCTCAGATTTTTCCCCCTTGTTCCTTGTTACTTAAACCTAGTAAGGGTATCAACATCATTTCTAAGTCTTCCTCTCAACAATAAATAAGGCGGCTCAAAATATTTTTATTCTAGGCTCAGTCCCAAATTGGATTCTTTGAATTTTAAGAATGTAGATACTCAATTCAATCAATGTCATCAATGGAGGAAAAGGGGGAAACCCAATCACGACATTTAAAAATGAGTTTATGAAAGAAACTCTATTGGATGTAACCCTGCATGATATTAAGAATGTAAATGAAAAACACACAAGCCAAGTTGAATTGCTTGAGCCACTAATAGCAAACAACAACATACCCCAAAAGCTCAGATACAGATTTCTAGTATTTCAAAAGAACCCAGGTAAATGTGGGTCTAGGGTTCTAAGTATCCTGGACTCATGATATGGGATACATGCAGCTATAGCATCTCCTGTGCAACTCAGCTGGCTCTCAGGAAACATGCAGCTCAACTCTCTGCTTATCCTCTTGCCCTAACAGATTCTGACTCCTTTTGCATGTGTGTGTGTGTGTGCATGCGCACACACACGCATGCACATACACCCACCTAACTATTCTTCTCAAGCCCCTGTCCTGGATTTACCACATCTTTTTTTTTCTCCTCCTTTATTGGGAGATGATAGTGGGATACAGAGTAATACAGCACTGGCTTTTTCCATTATGCAACTATTACATCTCTTTTGGTTACACTTTTATCAACTTAGAAGGTTTATGGAGCCTTTTGGCTAATTTATAGTAAAAATCAAATGTATATTTGGGTTATGGCTCCTATTTTTCCAATGGACTCATGGAGTTGCTTTGTTTACACTGAGATTATCCTCTCCTCCTTATCCCACTACATTGATTCTTTACAAATTTTAATGCTGCAAAGTAACTGTTTATATTTTTCACTTCAACAATTTGAGACAATTTGTATCTATTACTTGCCACTCAAGATGAATCGAGCTACCTTGTTTTATTGTTTTGTGTTTTGTTTTTGTTTTTGTTTTTACAGAGGAGAATTAATACAGTTTGAATTAGCTAGTTCAGCTCCCCGGAGGGTATACTATTACTTGAGATACTATGAGAGAAAACTTATCAAATACCAACTGCTATTTACTAGTGAGAAGGCCTGAGTCCCTCTTGTGTCCCTAGAGGGATTTCAGTGACGCTGACCTCACTCCACCCCACTGGGTCCAATTTGATATCACCATTATCCTTCCAGAAATGAGAGATGTGAGCACATATTTGGGTGGTAAAAAAGCCAGTATATTAGATTCTAGTTTAAATTAACTCAGCTGAAATGAACAAAGTATTTATTGTGTCCACATTAACAAAGGAGTTAAACTGAAGAACAAGTCACATTAAAAAGAAAACTAGAAGTGTGGGATCAATTATCCAAGAACCTGTGTAGACTACAAACAAAAAGAGGAAATAAAAACTGGGGAAAACAAACATTATAGAAGCCTATATTCCAGGACTTCATATGACTTTATAAGCCTTTTTAATCTCTAACCCAAACAAGAGACAAATTAAAATTCCATAATCCTTTGCTGCTTAATGCAGTGGAAAAACAGAATGTTCTGTTGTCTTCACCATTTTCATTCCCTCCTACGATGATACTGAAGTAAGAGTTTACTATTACTAGTTCAAAGACTAATTTACTATTACAAGTTCAAAGTACCATTACTAAAGTGAGAAAACCTAACTAGGAAAATAAGAACAGAAAAAAGAAATGAAAAGAAGGAAGTTGAAAGACTAGAGTAAAACAAATTAAAAGATATGTGGACTTTTCCAGCTCAGATTAAAAACAAGCTGTAACAAAAATTCACTTATTATCAAGATACATGTTGAAAGAATAACAGAAATGAAAGAGAAAAAAGTATATGTCTTATAGCTTTAAGGTAGAGAAAAAAGAATGCAACAAAAAAGACAAT
>VMDO01033315.1:0-18064 GCA_007922755.1 Pedetes capensis
TGCTAAAGATGGCGATTCCGTGTGCCACCTCAAACTGACTCACCCGAAACTTGTAGTTTGTGTCCCGTGGGCAGGGTGACAGTGTGATGTCAAGGTTGCACTCCGTGTTGGGTCAGGCCCCCGTGGGTGCATGTGCGAAGTCCCCTCTGAGTCTCCAGGATTCTATCCTGCCATCTGCGTGATGGCGAAATGGCGGAATGGCGGTCCCGCTTCTGACCTCTGTGTAGCTCCTCCGAAGCCAAATGCTCAATTTCAGTGTTCATCCAGTTTCATCCTCTATCTCCCAATGTAAACTATCACTGTTTCTATCTATTCAATGTGAGTTCTAAACCCCTAATCGAGGCTTCCCTTTACTCTGGGACAGAAGGCGTGTGTTATCTGCCTGCCATCTTGCTGGAAGTCCAGGAGAATGAAATTGACTTAGAACTTCATATCTTTAGATCCTCTGGATCTACCATTGCATTTTCACTGGGGCCTCACAGTACCAGGTTGCTCCAAGCCAGTGTGAAGGAACATTGAAGTTACTCATGCCAGTGCATTTCTGCAGGGTGCAGGGCTCTTCTAACAGTGAACTTTGCCATGTGTATTCCCCATTAGCCCAGCAAAAACTTTTTTAGAACTGTGTTGTGAAATTCTGTGCTCAGTTTTCTTCACTTGCTTCCCTCTTTTTAAAGGTGTCACATCTGTACCACAGTTGAAGGTTCTCCCTGCCTATTCCAGTTCCTTTCCCTGTATTCTTCATAGATGCTTCCTCCAATGAATTCCTACTCCTGTCTTAGCATATGTTTATTATCTTAGCAAATGATACAGTTGGTATCAAAAATCATTCAAGGAAACAGGTGGGGCTTGGGAGTGACTTACTCACCACCTCACTGGACAAAAAGATAATGGTCCTAGTGGCATTCAGAGTGTCGATAGTGTCTGTCTCAAAGTGGAGGTCCAATTGTTGAAGATTTCACTGGTGGTTGAGGTGGTGGGGAGATTTTGGTGAATGAAAATTCCATTGCAGGTGCAGCGATTCAGGCATTTGAAAGATATGAGGTGAACAATATCTACAAAAGAACATTGTTCACTGACTCTTTCTAAATTGTATTAAAACTCTGAAAAAAGATAATGAGAAATGACAGCATTAACAAATAGTTAAAGCCTGAGTATGAGAGCCAGAGGACCAGAAGGGCAGTCACAGTTGATGAGCAGATAGGATTTGATAGAGCTGCACAGCTCCAAATGCATTTAAATTCCCAGCCAAGGAAGATTTGTTATGCTATGGAAACAGGGTCCTAGTTGGGAAAGTTTGAATCCCTGGAACAGGAGATAGGGGTACCTAGATGGGCACCTCTGAGGATTTTTTGCTTACAGCTTGCAGAAGTGGCCCATGGTAGAAACCAGCATTTTTCTTGTGCCACACAGGATGGTGCCACACAGTCCTCTCCCCTTCAAGGAATCAGTGCCCCCTGAGGAACTATCCCTTCTTCTCTCCTGATCTGGAGGGTGATAACTAGAGTTAAATCCTAGCATAACCACTATGCTAGGTTATTTTTGACCTGCTAACCCATAAATTTGTATGGACCTGCCAGGTCCATTTCCACTCATGATGGGTAAACTGAGTCCCCACATGAGGAAGGGTACCTTTAAAAGGGCACCAGAGGGAACGTCCACCGAAAGGGGAAAAGTACCTCAAAGCCTTCAGAGGGAAAGTCGACCAAAAGGCGAAGAGTACCTCCAAAAGAAGGTCTCTTCATGGAAAAGGACTTGGAATCTTATCTTTTCTTTTTCCTAAATTTGAATTGGTCACTATTTTCTTCATATTGTGGAAAAGCAAGTAATGAATGTAAATATATAATCTTCTAATTCTGTGAGCAGTGCTAATTCAGAGCAGGAGTTAAAAGAAAACTCCCTAACAGGACTGCAATGGAAAATTCTTGAATGACTGCCAACAGCATGAACTCCTTGAGCCAAGACAGACTAAAGTTTTTGTACCAGCAGCCCTCCAATAAGCAAAACAATCTAATAAGTTAAAATATCAATTTTTCATAGTGTAGACTCAATGGGGTGACACATGTATAAATAATTAAATAATAAAACCATATATATATATATATATATATATATATATATATATATATATATATATATGCCTGTTCCCACAGTACAAAAGCCCCTTGACAATTTTAGCACAGGGAAGTGCTTACCTAAGGTCAGACCTTCCCAGCTAGAGAATGAGAGTAGAAGCTATTGTTCTGTTCAGCCTGACCCTCCACTGCCTTACATAGAAACATATAAGGGGTTAAAATGATAAATAAGGATAGAGTCCAAAATACCCTATTATAGCTTATCATTTATGAAAAGCCCGGGAAGAGACAGACCTTCCAGGTGCTTGTTATCTAAAACAGTAAAGTTTATGCTTCAAACCATGGGCTATTATGACTATTAGGTGTGTGTAAAACTGCATGTATTCTTACTACTTGCTTGACCTAAGCCTAAAAAAGACTATAAAAAACTGGGATATCCGAACAATAAACAGAACAGATCCACATTGCCTCTGAGCTGTTGTGTTTCTGTTACCCACCCACCTTCGGGAAACCCTGGATCCTAGGCTGCAGCTGGACTGTGGCATGGACCCAGGAGTAGTCCATTGTAAAGTGAAAATAGTACATCTGGATTTGAGCACAACCTGGACTGGAGTTTGTAATTTAACTTGTAGGAGGAGGCAGCCCTCATCTCCTAGAACATTTCACACATAATTATACCAATGCCCCCCCACATCTTTTGTCCATGATCATATCATGTGGGGCATGTGGCTAGCAGAAGAAGAAGAGAAAAGGCCTGAGTTTGATTTACAGATAGATTTGCTTGGTATATGTGTTCAAGTAAAAAATGTACAGCATAGATTTAAAAAGCAGTAGAGGGAGAAAATCTCCTCAGTGTGTGGATCTGTGAGCAATGCTCTGATAACCCACATTTTACATGGAAGGAAAAGTGGCCTGAGTGACACAATTGGGCAGTAGCCAATGGTCTAGCAGCCTGGTCAGGTGTCTGGAAAGAAAATAGTTGGATGGTTAAAGGAGAGAAGGTCTGGTCTAGAGGCACAGACAGATGGGAGTGGACATGTTGGGAAGATTTTTATGGTACTTGTAAATACCCATTAGAAAACATTTGCCATGGAAGTGGCAAATAGAATAAATAAGTGGATAAAATGACTCCAGTATTGAATGACCAAGTAGAAAAAAACTGACTCTACTAATTGGTGTTAGCTGGCTTTCATCACCAGTCTGCTTGGAACTGGCATGATGAGCATATGAATGTTGTATATATGTCACAAATGGCTGTGGAGGCTAGCTATAAACCCAAGGCCAGGGACTCTCACCTACCCAGTCTGACAATGCTATGGCCACCTTTGAATTCCCAATCTCCCAGAAACAGAGATCGATGCTGAATATTTTTCTTTCCCTTTTTCATTTTTTTCTTTTTCTTCTTCTTTTTATCCCCCCAAAACAAGTCCTTGCTATGTAGCTAGGCTAGCCTCAAACTCACTATGTAAATTGACTTGCCTCAAACTCACCATCCTTCCACCTCAAGAAGGTTCAGCGATTTATAGTGACGGGATAGATACCTATCATAGGTATGGGTTTGCCTTTTGTACCTGCAGAGTCTGAACCAGAAGTACTATCTATGGCCTTATGGATCTTCAAACATGGAATCTCACAAAACAAAGCATCCAGCCAGGGACTTAATTTATAACAAAACAGATGCCGCTGTGGGCCTATAACCATAGTTGAGTAAGATACCACACTTCCTAGAAACAGCCAACTTCACAGTGTGCTAGAATGGCCCACTAAAGCTAGAATAATCACTCAGAGGTGATGTGTTACAAAGATGGGGTGCTATATTTCTAGATGAAGTACATACATTAAGCTGGAGATCTCTATGGCTCTGTGTCTCCAATAGAAAGAATTCATTAACCTGAGAAAGAAGAGGTGAAAGCAAGAGTTACACTCTACCCATGAGGTATTTTGTGGCTCCTATTCCTGTAGCATTGAAATCTTCAGGTTTAGAGGGCCTTGCACCTAACAGGCTCTCTTGCCAGTAGACATGGCAAGAATCTAATAAAATAACAATTACAATTTGTGTGCAATCAGCCAATCTAAACTTTGGTGCTTTAAAACACCAAACACATCTCTTAAAGTTCTGTTGGTTGACCAGTCTTAGTGAGGTGGTTCTTGGTTGGAATCCGTCATCTGAAGACTGAATTGAACATGACATGCTAGATGGCATCTTCTCTCATATGGCTGGAGCCTGGGACAGGATGGCTGAACTGCTGAGGGCCAACTAGGCATCACTGCATTTTGCTTGCCTGGGCTTCCTTACAGCATGGTGGTATCCAAGTAGTACAATTGCTTGCATGGCAGCTGCCTTCTCCTGGGTAACTGTTCCAGAGTTCCAGAGAGAAACTGCTTTTGACGAAGCCTCAGATATTACCCAGCATGACTTGTACAACCCTCTTTCTGTAACAGTCAGGTCTCAGAGTCAGTCTAGATTCAGAAGGAGGGGACTACACAAAAGTATGAAAGTTGAGGACCATGGCCCACTGGAAGGCTGTCTTTGAAGACTACATGTCACAGTGACCTGAATAGAGCAATTGTTCCATTAACAATTATTTTCTTTACCAATAAATATTTATGGGGAACCCACAGTATGTGCAGAGCCTGAATGTTAGTAGAAGAAACAGTAAAGGCATCAGGCCTATCCTCAAAGTATGTGCACTCTACCATGAAATATTCATATTAACACAGGAGCTAAGAGGAGGCTGAAAATTCCAGAAGTGAGAATTAATGTACTGGCACTGATGGACAATGTGTGCACTATAGCTCTCAGAGGTGAAATAAATAGATTGATAATGGGAGTCTATACATAGTCATATCCACAATAAAACATATCCTAACTCAAAGTTTTTCCAACCCAATGATCCTTAATCTAATACTAACTCATTCCTCAGAAGACTCATTACTCATAAGATCTGCTTACCCCAAAGAATTATTTATGAGCATACATTGAAGTAAGTGCCAGGAAGGATCTTGTAAATTATAAATAATGCTACAAATGTAAGAGAGCTACTATCTTTTCAAAAAGAATTTGTGATAGGCATGATATAAATATTTGTTGAATAAATGAATTAGAAGATGACATACTTGAAACATATTTATGATATGGTTATCTGGAGTGTTATTTTATCAAGTCATAAGATTTTTGTCCACTCAGCCTTGTTATACTTGTCAATTCTTGTAGTTTGTTTCTCAACCCATTTTAAATAGTGTTCCAGATTTATGGGTTGTTGTGAAAAACAGCAGATGAAGGGGAAATAGAAGTCAGAGCAAGAGAGAGAGAGTCACGTTTGGTGATAAATTACATCATTTATGTATGCATACATAAGATCTTTATTCATTTATTAAATAATTCAGGCAAAGTTCTGGGCTTCTTGATATTTATATTCTGGTAGACAGACAAGAACTACACAGACAAATGTATAATATAATGTCTGCTAATAATGTTTGCCATGAAAAAGGGATGAGTTAGGTGGGTACTATTTTATATAAGATTGAAGGAAAGGTGAGGTGGCATTTGAACAATGACCAAATGGTAATGTGAAGAGAGCCATCTGGGGCAAGAGCATTCATAGACAAAGACCTCCTAGTTAAAGCCTGCCTGGGTATTCAATGAACTTCTAGATTGTTCCACCACAGTAGACTGAGAAAGGTAAAGAAAAACAGGAAATAGCAAACTTAAGAGTTTTCTATTTGTCGTATTTCTGTGATGCTGGGGATACTGAGTTGAATGAGACATAATAATTGTTCTCAAGGAATAGAGTGTCCTAGAGGAAACAGGCACTATCATATAGGAGATAATTGCTATGCTGGAGCTTCACAAAGTCAAAGGACGACAGAGGCAGCCAGCCATTATTTTTCTGGAAGATCAAGGAAGATCTCAGAGAGGGGCTGTCAGAGGACAATAAAGAGGAGGTGGTGATGAGTTTGGACACTGCAAGCAGAGGGAAGGGTACAGGCAAATGTGACAGCAGCAGTGGTGATAACTTGTGTCATTTTTTGAGTTTGGCAGTTTTGTATTTCTAAAGTGCTAGTGCCGATGAGGGGTGTGTCAGCCTATAAAGTTGGATTGGTAGCTCTAAGGGCTTGTGTACTGTCAGGTCTGAAGAGTTTTGAGAAGTGAGGCAAAATTATCAAAATTGATTTTCATATGGAGCCACAAGGCAACTGATTCAGTGTGGTGTCATTATTTAAGACAAGAACCACAGAAGAAGATCTTAGAGTAGAGGAAGTGGAGAGATGCTGGGTTTGGGCATGTTCAGTTTAGGTTGCTCAAGGATTATCTGACCAAAACCAGTTGGATGTGTAAGTCTGGAGCAAAAGCAAGGATAGAAGCACAGTCATTAACACATAGGTATTAGCTGCAGTCATCATGTAGACAGAGAACTAGACTAAGATTGGAGCTGGAAAAACAGCAATATTTAAAGGAAGGAGAGATGAATCAACTCTGTAGGAATGACGGTCTTACCACTGACTACTTTGTATTCTAATATCCTATTTATGAGCCCTACTCCCCAGTGGAATATGAATCCCTCGAAGGATATAATTATAGTTCATCTTTTTATATTCCTAGCAACTATCCCAGTGCCTTGTACATGGGACAAAAAATATGAATTTAAATGGATTAATAAATAAATAATGAAAGGACTCTGTGGCTTAACATTTCTTCTTGGTACTTTCATCACTTAGTGTGACATTTCATAGCAGTAGCTTGTGGTTTGGGACTTACAACTTTTTCTTTTCTTTCTTTCATTCATTCTTTCTTTCTTTCTCTTTCTTTCCTGCTCCTCCTCCTTGTCCTTCTCCTTCTACTTCTTTTTTGACAGAGTCTTTCAGTATGGAGCTCAGGTTGGCCTCAAATTCTTAATCCTCCTGCCTCAGCCTCCTAAGTGCTGGGATTACAGGTTTGTGCCACCACACCTGACTTTTTATTACATAGGGAGCACACCTATATTGAAGAAAAATTAGAAAAATATGAAAGCTAAAAATTTCCCCCTAATCTCACTATTGTTGTTGTTGGTTACCATCGAGTCAAGTACGACTCATAGCAACCCTATGATGTTACCTGATACTGTGCCATGACCATTATTGTTAGTGCTTCTCTGCTATTCACAGAGTTTTCAATGGCTGATTGTTTTTTGGGAGTGGGCTGCTGGATCCTTCTCCCAAGCCTACAGCACCTGGTGTTCCCAGGCATTCTCCCATCCTGGGAGTAGTAGCCAGACCCAACCTGCTTAACTTTCAAGATCTGACAGGATTGGATGCCAGGGTGGTATGGTGCAGGCAAATCCCACTAGGAACACCTACTGATAACATTTTCATGTCTATCTTTTTAGACCACTGCTATCAATAGAAATACATTGTGAGCCACATGCATACTTTTAAATTTTTTGTAATTACATTGAAAGAAATAATAAATATATAAAATAATTTGATATACTTTATTCAACATACTCAAGTGTTATTTTAAAAGGTAATCAAGGTAAAATGTATGAAATTATTTATATTCTTTCCTCCATACTGTCTTTGAAATCTAGTGTGTATTTTACATTTGCAGCACATTTCAGTTTGGACCAGGTGCAATTAAAGTATTCAACAGTCACATATGTATCTCTCTCTCTCTCTCTCTCTCTCTCTCTCTCTATATATATATATATATATATATATATATATATATATGATGATTCAGCTACACATAAAATTAAAATTCTACAAAGTAAAGTCATATGAAACCTGTAGCTTTGTAACTTTTTCAAATAAGCTTTTAATTTTAGTATAGTTTTAGATTGATGGAAAATTATGGAGTTAGTATCCAGAGTTCTGTACAGTCCACACCAAGTGTCCCCTTTTATTGACATTTTTTTAAGTAGTACTTGGGGGTTGATTGAACCCAGGGCCTTGCACATACTTTGCAAGTGCTCTACCACTGTAATATACCTCCACCCCATGTTTTAGTTTTTATTTGGAGTTAGGGTCTCACTAAGTTAAGTAGGCTGCTTCTGGCCTCAAACTCTTGATCTGCCTGACTCTGCCTCCCCAGTCAGTGGGATTACAAGCATGTGTCACTGTGTCTGGCTCTCTTATTGACATCTTACAACAGTACATATGCCATAATTAATGAACCAATGATGATATATTGTTAGCAAGTAAAGTTCATACTTTATTAGATTTACCTAGATTTTACCTAATGTTCTTTTGCTGTCCCAGAATTCCACCCTAGATACCACATTACATTTAATCACCAGGCTTCTTTAGGTTCCTCTTGGTTATGACCTTTCTCATACTTTTCTTGTTTTCAATCACCTTGACAATTTTGGGGGGATACTGGTCATACATTGTGTAGAATTTACCTCAGCTGAGGTTTGTCTGATCATTTTCTCATGACTAGACAGGGATTATGGATTTTGGGGAGGAAGACCAGATAGATAAAGTGCCATTTCTCCCCATGTCATATCAAGGTTGTATACCATCAACATAATTTATCACTACTGATTTTAATTTTGATTATATGGTTGAGGTGATGTTTGCAAGATTTTGCCATTATCAAGGTACTTTCTAACCCCTCCTCATACTATATCTTTGGGAAGAGGTCATTTTGTGTGGCTCATACATAAGGAAGAGGAATTATACTCTACTTCCTTGAGTGCAGAGTATCTACTCAAATTACTTTGAATTCTTCCATTTGGAAGATTTGTCTATTCTCTCCCATTTACTTATTCAGTCATTTATTTATAGCAGTATTGGTTCATGAATATTTATTTTATACTTTGGATTTTTATACTTTGGTTCAACACTTCTTTATTTTATTGCTTAAATTGTTCTGACTCAGGCCCAAAGAAGCTTTTTCTGTTGACTCCTATGACACACCCCCATTATTATGGTTTTTTTTTAAAACTCATTTCCTGGTACTACAAATGTCTATAGGATTGTCTTGTATATTCTTTGCCTTAGCCTTAGCATCAGCCATTTCTCCAAGAAGCTCTGGTTCCTTTTATTGAATAAAATGGTATTAGAAACCAAGGTCTGAGATCTAGGCCTGCTTGGTGCTCCTGGGGTGCTGTTGCTTTTCAGCTGGCAGAGCAAGGAAATATATATGTGTCTACTAACCTTGGTATACATATATTTTTTATATACTCATCTATACTTACATTAATCCAAAATTCATAATGATGTGTGTAACTTTTTTTCACTTACTAATATAATTCATAAACATTTTTCCAGGTCAACAAGTATTCATAAATAGTTTCATGTGACAATAGCATTACATTTTATAGTTGCTTCAAAATTTATTTTGCCATTTCACTATTGTATAATTTGTGTTGTTATATACTATATCTAGTAGAAATCTTTGTGTATATATGTTTATTGCATATCATATTATTGCCTTGGCATAAATCCCTAAAGTGGTTGTGTAAAACTTATGATCATTTTTAGAGTCTAATGCTTATTGCCCAAATTCCTCTGAAAAATTGTAGATATTTCCATTACCAGCAATGTGCTGGTATATCGATCACTCTCATTTTTGTCAACATGTAGTATAATCTTTGCCAATCTGACTGGCAGAAATAGTGTCTGATTGGTTTCAAAATTATGGTACTTTATGTAGCAGTGGATATTTTTGTGTATTTAGCAGTCATTTATATCTTTTAAAAAATATTCCACTACCATCTTCTTCTATTTGTGTTCATTTATTTTTATTGATTTAGAGCTTTTTTATATACTAATGAAATGCATTTTTGATTAGATATATATTACAAATACTTTCCATCTTATCATTTGACTTATAATTTACCATGTTTTTAATATTCAGATGTTAAAAAATGCATTTTTCAAACTTGTCAATTTTATCCTTCATAATTTCTTTGTTTTAATCTTTACAAAATATTTCTACTTTTAAAAAATTACATAAACATTCATGTATATGAGGTGTGATAAAAATATGATGAATGTTTAAATTTAAAAAAATTATGGGCTGGGTGCGGTGGTGCACACTTTTAATCCCAGAGACTCAGGAGGTAGAGGAGGGGGACTGCAAGTTTGAGACCAGAGGCAGTCTGTATAATTTAGGGAAACCCTGTCTCAAAAAGTAAAAAAAAAATTCTAGGGGTACAGCTCAGTGGTACAGGACTTGCCAAGCATACAAGCGTGAGGCCCTGGGTTCAACCCCCAGAACCACAAAAAAAAGTATTACAGTAAAATACACATTACTATTAATCCCTCTCAAAATACTCCCCCTAGATTCAAACATGCTTACCTCTTTGTTC
Organism: Pedetes capensis; assembly: GCA_007922755.1. Taxonomy (NCBI): domain Eukaryota; kingdom Metazoa; phylum Chordata; class Mammalia; order Rodentia; family Pedetidae; genus Pedetes; species Pedetes capensis. The sequence continues at coordinate 10,367 of VMDO01033315.1, forward strand.
TGGCCTCTTTTTGACACAGTTCTGGAAGACCTTTTTTGTGAGTGTCTTTAGTTGTGCTATCATGGCTGCTTTGATGTCCTGAAGTGATTCAAAATGTTTATCTTTTGTTGTAGTTTGAATCTTAAGTATTGCCAAAGGTCATGTGTTTGAACCTTGGGTCCCAGCTGGTGGCACTCTCTTGGGAGGTTATGGAGCTTTGGGAGGTGGGTTCTTGTTTTGAGGAAGAGAATCATTTGAGGTGGGTCTTTGGAGGTTTTTACCTCAGACCTCTGGCTCTGGTCTCTCTCTCTCTCTCTCTCTCTCTCTCTCTCTGCTCTTTGCTTTCTGATTGTGAAGATGTGAGGTTCTCTTCCATGGGTCCTGCCACCAGTTATGGACTGATCCTCTAACCAAGAGTCTCTAATAAATATTTCCTGCAATAAGTTTGCTTTAGTCAATTTCTCTGCCACAGTAATGCACTGGCTGACTAATATAGAAAATCGATACAAGAAAGTGGGGTCATTGCTGTGCAGAAGCCTGACCATGTAGTTCTTAGCCCATTAGAACTTGTTTGTTGGAGGTGTTTGGAAGAGTTTGGAAATGTGGGAAAGAGAAGCTCTTGAATGTTATAGGAAGAGCTTAAAGGGCAGTTCTGGTAACAGTTCAAAAGACTAGAAGGCCACCGCCAGTAGAAATGTGGGCAGAGCTCACAAGGTTTCAGAGGAAAATATGGACTTTATTAGGCATTGGATTAGCAACTATTTGTATCACATTCTAGCAAAGAACTTGTGTACTATCTGCCATTGTCCTAAGATTTGAGTGAGGCTGAGTTGAAAAGCAATTGACTAACTTGGTAGAAGACATATTAAGGAAAAATAGTGCTGAAGGTGTGACATGGTTGTTGCTTACTACTTTTAGCCAGATTTATGATAAAAAATAAAGAAAAATGCAGAACAAAAATATCTGAAAAATGTGCAGTAGAAAGAGGAAAAAAGCCATGCATTGTCTAATGTTGCTAGGGACAGGGCTCATTTGGGGAAGGAGGCAATGCTTGTTAAAAAGATAAACCACAGTAAAGGGAAGCAATGAACTTTTTACTGGGACAATGGAAATCCCCTGGGGGCCAAATAGAAGTCAGCCAAGCCACTCGGGTAGAAGGCCCCAGAGTGTAAAATGGCAAACTCGTTTAAAACATTTTCATTTGAAGACAATGGATACAAGGAAAATGCCTCTAGGATGCGCTGCTGCAAAGGGCCTCACAAGAAAGTCATTCCTTAACCTGGGCACACAGAAGCCATTGGTGCAGCTGTGGTTCAAGAGTGAAGCTACCGCTTGAGCTGGAAGCAAATCTTGGTGCTGTTTTTACATGGTGTTGTTTTTACAGGCATGGAGAATGTAAGAGTTATGGGGTTATGGAGGCTTCCACCAAGGTTCCAGAAGATAACCTGTGAGGCCAGACAATGTGCAGAGAGCCCCTGAAGGGCTGACGTATGAAGCTTTGAGGATGGAGCCTAAGCGGCAGTTGAGACCCAGAGGTGTTGGAGATGCCAGCACTGTAAAAATGTCTGCCGAGGAAAGCTACTGGCTATGTTTGGAAGCAGACCAAGAAGGCTATGGGGGTAGAGCTGCGAAAGTCTCTTCAAACCCAGATGATGCCAGATGCCAGCTGATGTCATATGTGCCAGATGTCAGACATACAGCCACAGAATTTGTGACCAGAGGCAAGATGCACCCCCAGTGATCAGCTTCTTTTACTTAGGCCCCACCACTTAAAATTTTCAGCACCTCCCAATATAGTGCCACAAACTAGGAACCAAGGCTTCAATACACAAGCACTTCAACATTGTGGTGGATATTTCATATTCAAACCATAAGAGGAGTTGTTTCCTTTTATGAACTACAGTAACCAGTAAATAAATAGATAAATAAGTAAATAATTTTAAAATGTTTTGATTAATTTATTTCATCTAATGTTATCTTTATTAGTATTTTTATTTATTTATTTATTTTTACTTTTTGTGGTGCTGGGGGTTGAACTCAGGGCCTTGCCCTTGCATGCTCTGCAAGTGCTGGACCACTGAGCTGTACCCTCAGCCCAGTTTTTTACTTTTTGAGACAGGGTCTTGCTAAGTTATGCAGACTGCCTCTGGTCTTGAACTTTTGGACCTCCTGACTCCGCCTTCCAAGCTGCTGAGATTACAGGTATGCGCCACCGTGCCAGGCATTAGTATTTTTATTTATGTCTCCTTTTTTGCAAGTGATGGAAATATCCAATTCAAAATAGCTTACGAAAAATAAAAAGGAAATAAATCGTGTTGCATTGTTGTCCTGCCTATAGTCTCATGTGCTTTTGACTTCAGTACAAACTGTTGAATTTACTCCTGCCAGTACCTGCATTTCTTTGCCAGGACCTTCTCTTACTGCCACAGCCTGCTTGGGAGACAGACCTAAGTGCTGGGGACTTAATGCTTTCATCCCCAGGAGTTGCTGTCACCAATGACATAGGATTGGGGTGTCAATACCCTACCTCCCTCTTCTAGTGGGATAACTTAAAATAAATGTTTCACATTGGTTCCTGAGTTTCACTGGCAGCCTTAATCTCCACTTGCCAGTGGTAGCTGGTTTGAAAATACCTCTTATTGGCTAACTTCCCATCCAATTTCTCTTCCCTATGCCCCTTATTATACTTTCTGGGATCACCTTCCAGCTAAACCTCTCAGCCTCCTTGTGGGTTTTTGGGGAAATTCAAGCTATGGAATCTGGCTATGGAAGCAACAAAATCCTAGGTGGATCTGCTCCAGTCACAGTGAGGTCCAGGGTCTCCAACTATGATATTAGGATTTAGTTTTCCTGTCTCTTTTTCATATTCAGGCTCTTCCCTTGTAGGAAGGGGGCATCTGGCGGTTCTTGGTTCATAGCCTAAACTCTCACATCCCCAGCATGCTTCCTAATTGTTCCATACAAAATTTTGGGATATGGGCTTGGGTCATGTGCTCATCCTTGAACCAGTCATTGTGGCCAGAGAGATTAACTGTGTTAATTGGCCAGGGAGTCTCCAGGTGGGAAAGCCTCATCCCAACTCAAACATGGGTAAGAGGAGGAGAGGCTTGGTTTATATATGGAAAATCAATCAAGCTGTTGTCTCCAGGAAAGAGGAGGTAGATGTGGAGCAGGCAAAAACAATGTGTGTTTGTCTTGATTAGCTTTATTCTTATCTTTAGACATCATATTCAGAGATGCACATGCTCTTGGGGCTGGCATCTTAGAAGTACAACTGACTTTGTTATCAAACGTGGGAAGATTGTTCCTAGAACATCCGCCAGCTTCCTCTCTAGTCTCACCAGTTCTACCCACTGTGCCCTGGGTCTACCCTCCTCCTGTCCTTCTCTGCTAATTCTGAAGCAGGTGCCTGTCTATTGCTGAGCCTTTGAGGTTTTTGTAATGCTGTCTCTGTTACTGCTCTCACTGTGTGGAAACCCTGACAGCACAGAAGTAGACATCTGAGTCTCCAGACATCAAGTCTGAGATGGTAAGCTTGAAATTTCTGAGTGATTTCTGAAACACCACAGAATACCGTCCTTCCTTTGAGTTTTCATTTTCAGAATATAGATGAATGAGGCCAATCATCTTTCCACTGGACAGCTGTTGAAACCAGGACATTGAGTAAAAAAGAAAAGTGACTGAGAATTTGCAGTCCACGGTCACAGTTTCTCCTTCTCTTTTATATACTGTATGAGTAGGTTGAACAACCATCTGAACATTGTTGGAGCCTGTAGAAATGAAAAGAAAGAAATTAAAAAATGGCTTATCTGCTCATAGGGAAGCTGTCACAAATAGCTAGGTTTTGACCCAGAACACGAGTGGAGAAAAGCACAGTCCACTTCTATTCCAACTTCTCTCTTGAACAGCCACATGCCCCAGTCCCTAGGGTAGGCAGATTGCCTACCAAGGCGGATGAAGGCCATGACTATATACAAGAGAGCAAGCAGTCCAGGCTGCATTGTTGGAGCTCTTTCCCCTGGTGAAATGGCTCATTCTGCTTATCCCTTGACTAGTCCCTGCAGTCTCTCAAGAGCTGGAGACCATGTGACCCTGCTGTTGCAGAGCTGGAAATGTGGTTTCTGCTTATGCAAGCTTAGTCATGCCACTTGCTGCCTGTGTTTGCCCTTCCACTTCACTTCTTCCAGGCTCCTTCCTCCCACCCTCCTTCCTTTCCTTCCTTCCTTCTTTCTTCCTTCCTCTTTCTTTTCTTTTCTTTTCTTTTCTTTCTTTTTGTTTTTTTCAGATGTGGTCTCACTGTGTAGCCCAGGCTGGCCTGGAACTCACTGTCTAGACAAAGCTGGCCTTAAACTCACAGTGATCCTGCTTCCTTAGTCTCCAGAATTCTGGGATTACAGGCATGTGCCACCATGCTCAGCTTTTATTCCTTTTCTTTAATAAACATATAACATAGCATTTTTCAAATTATGAAGGACACAAACAAATTCATCTCTAAACTCACCATCCAGAGATATACACTATTAATGCTTTTTTGTGTCTCCTTCATTATTTTGTATGTAAATATGCAGAATTTAAAGAAATAGAAATCATATTGAAAATTCCTTTTTTTGTTTAGTATTATGTATACAAATATTCCATTAATCCTTCATTGTATTTGAAAATATGTTTTTAGATCTTGCTTTGAATTTTTTTATTATGGTAAGAACACCTGACATGAGATACAGTTAACAAGTTTTTATTAGTGTATACTCATTGTACAAAATGATGGATTTCATTATGACAATTTCATATATGTATCTCATGTCCTTTGATCATATTCATCCCATCCTACCTATCCTCTCTGTGTCCCACCCTCACTGGTCTTCCTCTTCCCAAATAGTCTCCCATCTATTTTCATCACACACACACACACACACACACACACACACACACACACACACACACACTCTCAAGAAAGGGAATCCAACCAAATGAAGAAATTATCAAACAATATTAATATCACACCCAGGTAAAATTTTGCTAAAGATCATTCAAAAGTGATTACAGCAGCATATAGACAAGGAACTGCTGGAAAGTCAAGCTGGATTCAGAAGAGGGTATGAAATAAGGGACATGATTGCTAGTATTGTTGTACCCAGTGGCTCGAACCCAGAGAAATACTCCAAGACACAAATGGATCGGGAGCAGAAGAAAGGTTTAATAGACTGGCCAGTCAGCTGCCCCCAGTCCTGGGAGTGGACTTGGAGGGAAGAGCAGCTCAGGTCTGGTCAGTACGGGTTTTACAGGGCAGTTTAAAGGGGTGGGGAGTAAAGTGTAAGTTTCCATTTTCCAGAGCTCAGCTCTTTACAGGAATTCCCTGAATTTGACCTTTTCCAACGTTATCTTGAGACACCACCTTTTTCTTAATCCAGCCCTTCGGCAGGCACAGCCATCTTGTCACACAGATGCCTTATCAGCTTTTGTTGAGGGCTGGTTTTTAAGGAATCAGAGTGATTTTTAAAGGGACCTTAGGCCTGCTCTCACAGTATGAGATGGATGTTGGCTGAAAGCAGAGAATACTAGAAAGATGTCTATCAATGTTTTATTGACTATGCAAAGGCATTTGGTATGCAGACCACAAAAAATTATGGATAACATTGTGAAAAATTGGAATACCAGAGCACCTAATTGTCCTTAAGAGGAATCTGTACTTATACCACTAGGCAGTCATTCAAATCAAATAAGGAAACACTGCTTGGCTTAAAGTTAGGAAAGGTGTGCATCAGGGCTGTATCCTTTCACCATACCTCTTCAATTTCTATGCTGAGCAAATAATCTGAGAAGTTGGACTTAATGAAGAAGAACATGGCATCAGGATTGGAAGAAGATCCATTAACAACCTGCATTATGCAGAGGGTACAACTCTTCTTGCTGAAAGTGAAAAGGATTTGAAACATTTACTAATGAAGATCAAAGAACATAGCCTTTAGTATAGATTGTACCCCAACATCAAGTAAACAAAAATTCTTGCAACTGGGTCAGTAAGCAATTTCATGATAAATAGAGAAAAGATTGACATTGTTAGAGGGTAATAGGAAGGAAGAAAGGGAATGTTCTTGTTGTTGTTAGGTGCCATCAAGTCAAGTCTGACTCATAGCAACCCTATGTACAGCAGATCGAAACACTTGCCGATTCTGTGCCAGGCAAACCATCTTATTTATGTTTAAGCCCATTGTTGCAGACACTGTGTCAATCCATCTGGTGGAGGGTTTTCCTCTTTTCCGTTGACCTGCCACTCTCCCAAAGATGATGTCCATCTCCAGGGATTGATCTCTCCTGACTACATGTCCAAAATATGTAAGACACAGTCTGGCCATTCTTGCTTCCAAGGAGCACTCTGCTTGCACTTCTTCTAGGACAGATTTGTTGGTTCTTTTGGCAGTCCATGGTATATTCAATAGATGTCTCCAGCACCACAATTCAAAAGCATCAATTCTTTTTCTGTCTCTCTTGTTCAGTGTCCAGCTTTCACAACCATATGATGCGACTGAAAATACCATGGCATGAGTCAGACGTACATTCATCTTCAATGTGACATCTTTGCTTTTCAATACTCTAAAGAGATCTTTGCCACAGCTTTTCCTAGAGCAATGTGTCTTTTGATTTCTTGACTGCTGCTTCCACGGGTGTTGATTGTAGAGCCAAGCAAAGCAAAATCTTGGACAACCTCAATCTTTTCTTCATTTATTGTGAAGTTACGTGCTGACCCAGTGGTAAGGATTTTTGTTTTGTTGATGTTTAGTTGTAACCCATATTGAAGGCTATGATCTTTGATCTTCATTAGTAAATGTTTTAAATCCTCTTCACGTTCAGCAAGCAGAGTTGTGTCATCTGCATAACGCAGGTTGTTAATGAGTCTTCCTCCAATCTTGACTCCACGTTCTTCCTCATAAAGTCCAGCTTCTTGGATTATTTGCTCAGTGTATAAATTGAAGAGATAGGGTGCAAGTATACAGCTGTGACACACATCATTCTCAACTTTAAACCACTCAGTGTTTCCTTGTTCTATTTGAACAACTGTCTCCTGGTTCATGTACAGATTTCTCATGATCACAATTAGGTGTTCTGGTATTCCCATTTTCTGAAGTGTTATCCATAATTTGTTATGATCCACACAATCAAATGCTTTTGCATAGTCAATAAAACATAGATAGACATCTTTCTGATATTCTCTGCTCTTAGCTAATATCCACCTGACATCAGCAATGATGTCCCTGGTTCCTTGCCCTCTACTGAATCCCGCTTGATTTTCCAGTAATTCCCTGGCTATATACTGCTGCAGTGGCTTCTGAATGATCTTTAGTAGAATTTTGCTTGTGTGTGGTATTCAGGATATTGTCTGATAGTTTGCACATTCAGTTGGATCCCCTTTTTTGGGAATAGGCACAAATATGGATCTCTTCCAGTCAGTTGGCCAAGTGGCTGTTTTCCAAACACCTCCAGTGCTGCATCTGTTTGTTGAAACATCTCTATTGGTATCCCATCAATTCCTGGAGCCTTGTGTTTCACCAGTTCTTTCAAGGCAGCTTCCACTTCATCCTTCAACACCATTGGTTCCTCTTTATATGCAACCTCTTGGAATGGTTGGTCATCTACCAATTCTTTCTTGTATAATGACTCTGTGTATTCTTCCCATCTTCTTTTGATGTTTCCTGCATCATTTAATATTTTCCCTGTAGA
>VMDO01033316.1:0-18068 GCA_007922755.1 Pedetes capensis
TTTTTTTTTTTTGTGGTACTGGGGGTTGAACCCAGGACCTCACACTTGCATGCTCTGCAAGTGCTGGACCACTGACTACACCCTCAGCCCATTTTTTTACTTTTTGAGACAGGGTCTCCCTAAATTACGCAGACTGCCTCTGGTCTCGAACTTGCGATCCTCCTGCCTCTGCCTCCCGAGCTACTGGGATTATAGGCATGTACCACTGTGCCTGGCACACTTATTTTTTATTTTATGGTACTAGGGGATTGGACCCAGGGTCCTTCACCACTGAGTTGTACCCCTAGGCCCTTTTTTATTTTTTATTCTGAGATAGAGTCTTGCTAAATCGTGCAGATTGCCTCTGGCCTTGAATTTATAATCTTCTTGCCTTAGCCTCCCAAGGTACTGGGATTACAGATGTGTGCCACTGTGCCTGGCTTTAGGAAAAATTTTTAAAAATGGGAAAATATGATTTTATAGTATTTTATTTTAAAAATAAAAATTTATAACACACATTCATGAGCACTTTCTGCCTTATCTTTAAATATTTTAATAAACTTGCTAATTTAATAAAATTATACATTTGCATAATGTATAGGGATTATAGGTTTGTATAGACTTGAAAATATAAACTGCTCCTATTCTCTTAATTTTAGTTATACAATATGTACTTTGTAAGTAAACAAATTTTTTTAATAATCATGTTTATAGTGGGGAAAAAAGAAAATATAAGTTTGTACAATAAAATCATAACACTGAAGGATATTCTAAATGTTTTCTGTATATATATTTACCCTTATATTTATAGTCACACATTGCTTTTTTATGCATTGTTAAGTGATTTTGTCATGATGTGAACATCATAAATTATATTTACACAAACTAAGACCACTACAATGTCAGTTGGAGATGTAATCTTATAGGACCACTATCCTATATGCAATGTTTCATCCATTGAAATATCATTTTGTAGTATTTAACTATTCATATAGGTATAAATATATATTTTTGTATATAAGTAACAGATATGTACAAATATATAGATTAGATATGCACATATTTATAAAATTTTTATGTGTTAGGTTGGGGAATGATGTACACACTTTGAGCCTTGACTTTGGAGAATATCTTAGAGGTCACTCGTTTTAGCCTCCTATTTGGTATTGAAATCATATTCTATAATGACTTTTATTTGGAAAATATTAAATCTAACTAAGGTAATATCATACTATATAATTATTAAAATGCAGATCTTACACAAAAATACTTTATTAGAAAATAATTTTTTAAATTGAGGAATAAGTTACCTATAGTAAAATGCACCCTTGTAACACAGTTCCTTAAGGTTTGACAAAGGTCTACTACTACAATCAAGATATAGTACAATCCTCTCATCCCCCTCAAAATTTCTCTTTTGTCTTTTGGTAATGAACTCCTAATCTCACCGCCAGTTCCTGATGACCAGTAATCTGTTTTCATTCTTGTTCTTGGTCTCTTTACTTTTGCTTTCAAGGTATCATGTAAATGGAATTGTAAATATGTCATCTTTTGAATCTAATTTCTTTTACTTAGCATAATGCTTCTGGTATCCGTCTGTGTCATTGCATTTATCAGTATTTAATTTCTTTTTTTGCTGAATAGTATTCCATTGTATGGCTACACCAGTTTGTTTATCCATTCACCAGTTGAAGGACATTGGGTTGTTTCCAGACTTTGGAAATTATGGATAAAAGCCCTACAAATATTCATATACCAGTTTTGTGTAAACATAAATTTCCATTTTTTTAAGGTAAATACCTAGGAGTGGGATTACTGGATCATAAATGTATAACAGACAAATGTGTTCTAAAGAAGCTGTACCAATATTATTGGTTGCTTTTTACTGTTTTTACCCCTCTTTTTTTTTTTTTTTTTTTGGTTCAGTGAAAACAGTTTCTGTCAAACCATCTTCAAGTTTACTTATTCTTTTCTTGGCTGTGTTGAATTTACTAATGAACTCACTGAAAGTATTCTTTATCCCTGTTTCAGTGTTTTTTAATTATAACATTTCCATTTGACATTGTAGGTTTTCTCTGTTCAAATTTCCCATCTGTTCATGCATTTTGCTGACCTTTTCCACAGGAGCTTATAGATACATATTAATCATAGTTATTTAAAATTCCTTCTCTGATAATTTTTTTTTGTGGTACTTGGGGGTTGAACCCAAGGTCTCACACATGATTTCAAGTGTTCTGCAACTGAGCTGCACCCCAAAACCCCTTTTAATTTTTTTTTTATTTTGAGATAGGGCCTCACTAAGTTATGCAGGCTGCCTCTAGCCTTAAAATTGCTATCTTCCTGCCTCTCATCTGAGTTGCTGGGATTACAGGCATGCACCATAGCACCTGGCTTTCCTTCTCTGATAATTCTAACACATGGGGTCGTTGCTGATTTTCTATTCCCTGCTTACTTTTTGCTCCTTTTTTTTTCCTTCTCTCTGTCTCTGTTTCCTCCCTCCCTCCCTCCATCCCCCCCTCACTCCATCATGCTTTTCTCCCTCCCTCCCTCTCTCTTCGTCTCTCTTTCTCTCTCTCTCTCTCTCTCTCTCTCTCTCTCTCTCGCTCGCTCTCTCGCTCCCCTCCCTCTCCCTCTTCCTCTCTCTCTTCCTCCCTCCCTCCCTTTCTCCCACCCTCCCTTCCTCCCACCCTCTTCTGTAGCCACGGCCAGACTCAAATTCCTGGTTTCAGGTGATCCTCCTGCATCAGCCTCCTGAGTACCTGGGAATACAAGGCCATGCCCAGACACTTGGCAATTGGTTAGTCTTTTTACAATGGCTTTTGTTCTTATTTCTACTTCTTTGTGTGCCTCATAATTTTTGACTGAGCGTTGGTACTGGGTATTGAAAAGTAGATTTTGAGCCAAATATAATTTATTCCTAGAAGTCATCATGCCTATTCCTCTGAAACACCATCAGTGTAGGTTCTTGATTTAGTATGCTTCAGATATGAAGTAGACTTTAGTTCTGTGTTTTTTCCATTACCCATAATGAACCATGGTTTAGAAATCCTCAAGAGTTATCTTGTGCCTGTGGTGGCAGCTAGAGTGCTAGAGAGCTTTTCTTCATGGTCCTATTCCCCTTTCAGGCTTAGGCCTTCCCTCTGAGCCTGTGCTTTAGAAGGGCTGTCTCTCTTTTCCTGTCCCTCCACTGGTAGTAAACTGGTTCTTGCTAGCCTGGAGAGGATGGCCAGGTATTTTTTGTTCTAGTCTAGTGTCAGCCACAGGCAGGTTCTTTGTCCTAGGTTCTCAGTGGAGGGGCATTGTCAGAGATATTGCCCCTTCTCCTGGCATTAGTACTCTGCCATGTGTCTTTGGTAGGTCTACCATGCAAGAGGGTTTCCTGCCCTCACTTAGTGGTACTAGATTTGTAACTGTACTGACATTGACTGCTGGGCTCAGGAAACGAAAGGAAGAGGGTTGGTGTTTGCCCTTTAAGTCACATTAGCAAGAGAGAGGGCAACTTGCAACAGCTCAGTGAAGCATAAAAACAGTGGCAACTACTTCTTTTCATCTTTGTGATCAGAAGTAGCAATCAGCCTTCAGAGCACAGATCTCTGATATCTGGAGGACAGTCTTTTTTGCTTGCATCGAATCCTGCAAGCCATTTGAAAGCTGCTCCAAGAACATGTATATAGCTCCCTTCCATGGGGTAAGGGCAAAGGTGGGCAGCTGTTACTATACCAAGAGCTGAATTGGACTGAAATTGAAATTAATCACAAATCACCATCCAGACTTTGCCCTGGAAATTGTAGGTCTTTAGTAGACTTCAAAGTTAAAAAAGTAATTATATCAGATTTTTATTTTTGTTTTTGCAGTACTGAGGGTTGATCCCAGGGCCTGGCATATGCTATGCAAGTGCTCTGTAATTAAACTGTACACCCAATCCCCTTTTAATGTTTTTATTTTGAAATGGAGTCTTGGTAAATTGTGAAGCCTGCCTCTAGTCTTAAACTTGTAATATTCCTGTCTCAGCCTTCCAAGAAGTAGGATTATAGGTATGAGCCATGGTACCTAGCTACATCATATTTTGCTAGTTAAATTGTTGTCTAAATGGGGGATGAATTTCTAGAATTTCTAGTGCTTCTTACTCCACCATATTCGCATGTTTCTCCTGAATCATTTTTTCATTTTCCAAATATTTGAAGATTTCTCAGATATTTTGTTGTTGACTTTTAGTTTAATCTCATTATGGCCCAGATACATACATTATATTAATTATTTTCAATTTGTTATGGTTTGATATTTGGTCTAGAATTAGAATATGGTCTGTCTGGTGAAGATTCCCTGTACCCATGAGAAAAAATTTTATTCCATTGTTGGAAGGAGTATCTTCATATATATATATATTCATATATATTCATATATATCTTCATATATATATATTCCATTGTTGGAAGGAGTATCTTCATATATATATTCATATATATATTCATATATTATATATATTATATATATTATATATATATATATAAGTCAATTAAGTCAAGTTATTCAGCTGTTACATTTAGTGATTTTCTCTGCACTTGTTTCATTAATTCCTTGGTGAAGAGTATTGAAGTCTTCAATTATAAATCTAAATTTTTCTGTTTCTTCTTTCAGCATTATCAGTTTTTGCTTCATATACTTTGAAATTCTCTTAAGTACATACACATTATGAATTGATGCCTTTGTTAACAGAATGACTTTTTCTATCCCATGGGAATATTTGTGGTCTTGGATCTACTTTGTGTTGACAAAGTTAATGTTAATATAGCTACTGATGTTAATATAGCTACTCTCTTTTCTTTGTGTTTTTAACCTTTTTAAAATTTTATTTTTAATTGATGTGCATATTTATGGTAATAGTGTGATAATTTGATAAATGTGTACAGTGTTTAATGAGCAAATTAGTACTTATCATTTCCATCTTATCATCTCCTTAAAAATTTATAGTATCTTTGTGTTTTGGGCCTATGAACTCTCTTCTAGTTCATTTAAAAATATGTAACGGAATGTTACATATGTACCATCCTATAAACTACTGGAACTTATTCCTCCTATCTGTGTGCTGGTAACTATGATCTAGTCTCCTTCTCTCCCTCCTCCTCACTTACCCTTCTTAGCCTCTAATAATCACTATTCAAGTATCTTCTTTTATGAGATCAATTTTTTAAATTGACACGTATGAGTGAGATCATGCAATGTTTGTTTTTGTGCCTCCCTGGCTTATTTCACTTAACATGATGATCTCCAATTCCATCCATCTTGCTACAAATGAAAATATTTCATTCTCTGGGTGTGGTGACAAACAACGGTAATCCCAGTGACTCAGGAGGCAGAGGCAAGGAAGATTTTGAGTTTGAAATCAGAGGTAGCCTGCATAACTTAGCAAGACCCTGTCTCAAGATAAAAAGTAAAAAAAAGGCTGAGTATGGCTCAGTGGTAGAGCACTTGCAAAAACATGCATGATGCTCTGGGTTCAATCCCCTAGTACCAAAAAAAAAAAAAAAAAAGAGGAAGAATTGATTTTTCTTTATAGCTGAATATGCTGAATATTATTCTACTGTGATACACACACATATACATGTATATATCTCATTTTTAAACCTATTTATCTGCCATGTCTTGGCTATTATGAAGAGTTCTACAGGACATATGGAAGTGCAGGTATTTCTTTGTTGTGCTGATTTCAGTTCTTTTGGATATATTCTCAGAAGAGGGATGTTGTTGTTATTAGGTGTCGTCAAGTTGGTGTTGAACACATAGCAACCCTATGTACAACAGACAAAACACTATTGTCAGTGCTTCTCTGCTATTCATAGGGTCTTCAATGGCTGATTGTTTTTTGGGAGTGGGTTGCTGGGTCCTTCTCCCAAGCCTACAGCACCTGGTATTCCCAGGCGGTCTCCCATCCAAGTACTATCCAGGCCCGACCCTGCTTAGTCTGAGACCTGACAGGGTTGGGCTCCACAGTGGTATGGCTGCAGGTCAGAAGAGGGATAGCTGAATCATATTCTAGTTTTATTTTTAGTTTTATTTATTTATTTATTTATTTTGAGGAACCTCCCTACTGTTTTCCATAATAGCTGTACTAATTTACACTCCTACCAACTATATATAGTTTCTTATTCCACTTGCCAACATTTGTTATTTTTTCTTTTTGATTATAACCTTTCTAACAGAGGCTAGGCTGGGATTTAGCTCAATTGGTAGAGCTCTGCGCTGCAGTCTCTGAGGTCCCGCGTTCAATTCCCAGCACCGCAAAAATGGGAGAAGGACCTGGCAATCCACTCCCAAGGCAATCCCGAAACAGTCAGCCATTGAAAACCCTATGAGGGTCACTATGAGTTGCATACCAACTTGATGGCACCTAACAACAACAAAAACAACTGAGGCTAGATGATAATTCATTGGGAGTTTGATTTGCATTTCTCCATTGATTATCTTACTGAGGATCACCTGTAGCTGACAATTTGCTTCTATCTTGCTGCTTTCAAAATTCTCTCTTTGCCTTTGTTGATTGTTTGCTTTATAATGTTATCAGTGTGGGTCTTTGAGTTCATTCTACTTAGAGTTCATTGAACTTCTTGGATATTTACACTCATGTCATTCATTAAATTTGGGACGTTTTCAGCCATGTTGTATCAAGCAATTTTTCTTATAATTGTTGGCCATTTGCATATCTTATTTTGAGAAATACCTATTCAGATCATTTGCCCATTTTTAATTCTATTATTTGTTTATTTTTGCTACTTTTTAAAGTTCTTTGTATATTCTGTATATATTGGTCCCTTGTTGGATAGTTTATAAATATTTTCTCCTATTTAGGTTGTCTTTCACTCTGTTTCCTTTGATGTGCAGAAGCTTCTCAGTTTGATATAACCTAATTTGTCAATTTTTGCTTCTTTCACTTGTCCTTTTGAGGTCTTAAAGTGCTTCCACTACATATTATTGCAGTAGTTTCATATCTTCAGCTCCTACATTTTATTATTTAAACTGTTTTGGGTTGATTTTTGTATGGTGAGAGATAGGGCTATAGTTTCATTCTTTGCTTTATGGATATTCAGTTTTCCCAGCACTATTTATTGAGGAAACTGTTCTTTCTGCAATGTGTGTTTTGGCACCTGTGTTGATTTGGCTTGGTTTATTTGGCTGTAGATAGCATAGATTTATTTCTGAGATCTCTACTCTGTTTCATTGGTGTATGTTCATTTTTATTCCAATATTACTATGGTGTTTTGATTACTATAGCCCTTTAGCATGTCTTAAGATCAAGTCTTTGTTTTTTATTCAAGATTGCTTTGGCCACTAGACATCTTTTTTGCTTCCATATGAATTTTAGAATTATTTTTATCTTTTTCTATGATGAATGCCCTTGACATTTTGATAGGAATTGCATCGAACCTCTAAATTGCTATGGTTAGACTGGATATTTACTTTCATAGCTACTGTAAATGGGATTGTTTTTGATTTCGTGGTCAGCAAGTTTGTTATTGGTGTGTACAAATGCTACTGATTTTTGTCTGTTGATTCTATGTCTTGAAACTTTAAAAAATTTATTTGTTCTAGCAGGCTTTGTTTAGGATTTTTTTTTTAAGAGAGTCTAGGATTTTCTACATATAAAAATATGTCCTCTGCAAACAGGGATAATCTGACTTCCTCTTTACCTATTTGCAAACGGTTTTTTTCCATGTCTTATTGCTCTGGATAAAACTTCCAAGGTGTCAGGCATAGTGGCACATGCTTATAATCCCAGCACTTGGGAGGCTGAGGCAGGAGGATTGATAAGTTTGAGGCCAGTCTGGTCTACACACCAAGATCCTCTCTCAAAAAATCCAAAACAACAAAAATTTCTAAGCCTCTGTTGAATGAGTGGTTAAAGTGGACATCCTAATATCTTTCCTCTTCTTTGAGTAAAATCTTTCAGCTGTTCTGCATTCAGTATGTTTGTCATATGTAGCCTTCATTGTGTTAAGGTATAGTCCTTCTATACTAAAATTGTTGAGAATTTTTATCGTAGGAGAGATATTGGATTCTATTGAATGCTTTTATGCATCTCTTAAAATGATCATGTGGTTTTTGGCCTTCAAAACAATGTAGGTATAATAGATTACCTTTATTGATTTGTATATTCTGAGCCATCCTATCATCTCAGAGATATATCTCATTTGATCATGGTGTATAATCTTTTTTATGTGCTGTGAGATTGGTTTGCTAGTATTTTGTTGAGAATTTTTGCAGCAGAATTTTTCATTAGGAATATTGATTTGTAGTTTTCTTTCTCTGTAGTGTTTTTGTCTAATTCTGGTATCAAGGTAATGCTGGCTTTAGAAACGAATTTGGAACTGAACCCTTCCTGTCAAATTTTTGAAATATTTTGAGGAGAATTTGTGGTAGTTCTTTAGAAGTTTGGTAAAACTCAATAGTGAAGACATCCAGTGCTAGTTTTTTCTTTGTTGGGAGTCTTTCTCTTTCTTTCTTCCTTTCCTTTTTTTCTTTTGGGCCATTTGTTGATCTCTTCGGGTTTTCTGTGTTTGTATGGTTCAGTTTTGGTGTCCAGAAATATATCCATTTTTTCTGGGCTTTACAATTTGTTGGCATGTAGTCATTCATTAGGCATTAATAATCCTTTTTATTTCTGTGCTATTAGTTGTAATGCCTTCTTTTTATCTCTGCCTGCATTTATTTGCATCTTATTTCTCAGTCTAGGTAAAGGCTTATCAACTTTGTTTATATTTTCAAAAACTACCTCTTGGTTCTATTGATCTTTTGTAATTTTTTTGGTCTCTATTTTGTTTATTTCTGCTCTGATCTTTTTGTTGTTATTATTGCGGTACTAGGGGTTGAACCCAGGGCCTTGCACTTGTGTGCTGGAGGTGCACCCCCAGCTGTACTCCAGCCCATTTTTTTACTTTTTTGAGGCAGTGTCTCACCAAATTATGCAGACTGCCTCTGGTCTGGAATTTACAATCCTCTTGTCTCCACCTCCCGAGCTGCTGCGATTACAGGCATGGGCCATCGGCCAGTTCGGCCCTGATCTTTAAAGTTTCTGTCCTTCTAAGTTTTGGTTTTGATTTCTTCTTGCTTATCTAGTTCCTTTGGTTGCATTCTTAGGTTATTTTAAATCTTTTTTCAAATATAAGTACTTATTGCTACAAATTTTTCTCTTGTTAGTGTTTTTGCTGTATGCTATGGGTTTTAGTATATTGTGTTTTCATTTCATTTGCTTCAAGAAATTTTTTGATATCCTTTTTGGTTTCTTAATCTGTTGGTTCTTCAAGAGTATGTTTCTATGCATGTATACAATTTCTTATGTTCTTCTTCTTGATTTTTAATTTTATCCAATAGTGATCAGAAAAGATACATGATATGATTTTAAATTTTTTGTATTCCTTGAGACTTGTTTTATGGCCTTTCTTCTTCTCTTATATGTCTTTGTGGTTGTTCATATTTGGTGGCTGTCTTATTGATAAGGTTTGATTCTTTTCTCTTTATAGTGTATCTGCCCTCCATAATGAATTGTGTGCTTTTATTTTCATTATAATAGTTATTGTCTCTTTGCTTGTAGTATTAGACTCCCTTAATCATTTCTTCTAAGGCTGTTCTGATGGTAATGAATTTCTTGTTTTTGCTTGTCCTGGAATATTCATTTATTTCCTTCATTTCTAAAGGATGGCTTTTCTGGGTTATAGTATTCTTGATTAATAGTTTTTTATTTCAACATTTTGAATATTTCCCTCTCTGTCCAGGGCTCTAAAGTTGCTTCTGGAGAAACTTGCTTTCAGTCTAATAGAGATTCCCTTAACATGTCAGTTGATACTTTTCTCTTGATGTTTTTAGAATTTTGTCTTTATCTTGGACTTTTGACAGTTTGAATATAATATTCCATGGAGAAGACCTTTTCTTCCCTCCCTTTATTGGTAAATGATGGTGGGGTACAGGGTAATACATCATTGGCTTTTTCCATTATGCAACTATTACATCACTTTTGGTTACACTTTTATCAACTTAAAAAGTTTATGGAGCCTTTTGACTAATATGTAGTAAAACTAAAATGCATATTTGAGTTATACCCTCCTATTTTTCAAGGGTACTCATGAAGGTGCATTATTTACACTATTATTCTCTCCCCTTTTATCCCTCTACATTGATTCTTCTCCCCATCCCACCTTCTGCAACCTTCACTTTCTTTTGCTAGTTCCCGCCCTCTTTCTCTCTACTCTTTATATTGTCAGGGAAACTTTTTAAGTTAAATTTGTGTGATTCCTTGTGTTTTCTTGGACTTGGTTGTCCATGTCTTTACATTGATTTAGGAAGTTTTCAGCTATTACTTCATTTAATATGTTTCTTTATCTTTCCCTTTCTTGTCCCCTTCTGAAACATTCACAATGCAAATGTTTATTCTTTTAATAATGTTGCATAAGTATCATAGGTTTTCTTCCTTATTTTTTCTTTTTTCTGTCTGACTGGTTTATTGCCAAAGACCTGTCTTTAACCTTAGAAATTCTTTCTTCTGCCTGATCTGGCTTGTTATTGAGGTTCTCAACTGTAATTTTTATTTCATTCATTGAGTTCTTCTGTTCCAAGACTACTGTATGATTTTTTAATCATCTAAATTTCTGCTAAGTTTTTAATTCAGATAGTAAATTGTTTTTCTAATTTCATTGACTTGATTGTGTACTTTTATATCTCATGAGTTTCCTTAAAATCCTTATTTTGAAATATTTTCCAGGCAGTTCATTGATTTCCTTTTCTTTGCAGTCTGTTGTTAGAGGGCTATTATGTTCCTTTGGAGGTGTCTTTTTTTATTGGAAATTTTTAATCTACATATTAATGTGATTCATTCTGACATGCTTTTCATTGTGACATTTCCATATATGCGTTTTGTTGAACATTATACAGATAAGTTCCCCCTTACCCTCTTGTGTGTTTCCCCCCATATCACCCCCACAACCAAAGACTCCTCTTCCATTTGCTTGTCTTTCTATGGTAATATTTTTCTATATATCCTTGGATTCCAATTCTGTTCAAGATAGAAACTTTTTCTGTAGTGAACTTTCTTTTTACATTGTCAGTATTATTACATGAATTTTCTAGTCCATCTGTAACAATACAATTCGTAGTTTTTTTTTTTTTAAATTATGTTCCGACCTCCGCATAGGATTTTTTCTTTCTTATAATTTTCATTCAGCTCCCACCTATGAGTGAAAACATGTGGTATTTCTCTTTCTGAGCTTGTGTTCATTCACTTAAAATGATTTTCTCAGTGCCAGGCATGGTGGCACATGCCTGTAATCCCAGCAGCTTGGGAGGCGGAGGCAGGAAGATCGCAAGTTCAAGACCAGAGGCAATCTGAGTAATTTAGTGAGACCCTGTCTCAAAAAGTAAAAAGTGGGTTGAGGGTGCAGCTCAGTAGTCCAGCACTTGCAGAAAATGCAAGTGCAATGCCCTGGGTCAACCCCCAGTACTGAAAAAAAAATTTTTTTTTTTGATTGCTGAGTAGTATTCCATTGTGTATATGTACCATAGTTTTTTTATCCATTCTTCTGTTGATGGGCACTTTGGTTGATTCCATATCCTTGCCATTGTGAAAACTGCTGCATTGAACGTGGAGATGCAAGTGTCTCTGTGGTATGATGATGTATCTCCCTTTGGGTAAATTCCCAAAGTGTTATAGTTGGGTCACACAGTAGATCAATTTTTAGTTTTTTAAGATACCTCCATATTGATTTCCACAGTGGTTGGACCAACTTATAGCTCCACCAGCAATGTAAGAGTGTTCCCTTTTCTCTGCAACCTCACCAGCATTTGTTGTTATTTGTTTTATTGATCTTGGCCATACTTACTACTGTAATGTGAAATCTCAGAGTTGTTTTAATTTGCATTTCCCTAATGACTAGGGATATCAAGCATTTTTTCATATGTTTCATGGCTTTACGGACCTCTTCATTTAAGAACTGTCTATTCAGTTCCTTTGCCCATTTGTGTATTGGGTTATTTGTTTTCTTGGGTATTTTTTTCTTGAGTTCTTTATAAATTCTGGTAATTAGACCTTTGTCTGATGTATAGGATGTGAAAATTTTTCCCATTCAGTGGGAATTTCCTTGGCTCTATTAATTGTTTCCTTTGCTGTACAGAAGCTTTTTAATTTCATGTAATCCCATTTATCTATTCTTGTTGCAATTTCTTGAGCAATTGGAGTCCTATTAAGGAAATACTTTCCTATGCCTATATGTTGGAGTGTATTACCTATCTTGTCACCTATTAGTTTCAAAGTTTCTGGTTTTATGTTGAGGGTTTTTTATCCATTTTGAGTTAACTCTCGTGCATATCGAGAGAAGTGAGTCGGTTTTCATTTTTCTGCAAGCGGATGTCCATGTTTCCCAATACCATTTATTGAAATGGCTATCCTTTTTCTAGTTTACTTGCTCTGCTCCTTTGTCGAAAATTAGGTGGCTACGGGATTTAGCTCAGTTGGTAGAGCGCTGCGCTGCAGTCTCTGAGGACCCAAGTTCAATTCCCAGCACCTCAAAAATGGGAGAAGGGCCTGACAATCCACTCCCAAGGCAATCCCGAAACAGTCAGCCATTGAAAACCCTATGAGGGTCGCTATGAGTCAGATACCGACTCGACGGCACCTAACAACAACAACAACAGGTGTGTTGAGGTATTTCTGGATCTTCTGTTCTGTTCCACATGTCTTCAGGCCTACTTTTGTGCCAGCACCAAGCTGTTTTTGCCCCCGCTGCCCTATAGTATAGCTTAAAGTCAGGGATTGTGATTCCACCTGCACTAATTTTGCAGCTTAAGAGTGTTTTGGCTATACATGGTCTTTTGTGATTCCATATGAATTTTTGCATCATTTTTTCTATTTCTGTAAAGTCAGTCAGTGGAATTTTAAAGGGTGTTGCATTAAATCTATAAATTGCTTCTGGTAGGATAGCCATTTTTATTATGTTGATTCTACCAATCCAAGAGGAGGGAAGGTCCTTCCATTTTTTAGTGTCCTTTGCTATTTCTTTCTTTAATGTTTTGAAATTTTCCTTGTAGAGATCTGAGGGGTCTTTGGTTAGATTGATTCCAAGATACTTAATTTTCTGGTGGGCTATCATGAAAAATATTGTTTCTGTAATTTCCTTCTCTTCCTGGTTACAGTTGGTGTAAAGAAAAGTTATTGATTTTTGTGTGTTGATTTTATATCCTGCCACTTTGCTGAAGGAGTTGATTAGATCTAAAAGTTTTCTTGATGAGGTTTTGAGGTCTTTTAGGTATAGACTCATATCACCTGCAAAAAGGATAGTTTGACTTCTTCATTGCCAGTGTGTATCCTTTTGATTGCATTCTCTTGTCTGATTGCCCTGGCAAGAACTTCAATTACTATATTAAATAGAATAGGAGAGAGTGTACATCCTTGCCTTGTTCCAGATCTAAAAGGAAATGGTTTCAGTTTTTCTCCATTTAATATAATGTTGGCTGTAGGTCTGTCATAGATGACTTTTATGATGTTAAGGTATTTGCCTGTTATACCTATCTTCTCCAGGGTTTTTAATCTGGAAAAGGTGTTGCACTTTGTCAAAGGCCTTTCAGCATCAGTTGAGATGATCATGTGGTTTTTGTTTGGCAGTTTCTTGATATGTTGGATTACATTAATTGATTTCCATATGTTGAACCAGCCTTGCATCTGTGGAATAAATCCCACTTGGTCATGGTGAATAATCTTTTTCATGTTGCTGGATTCGGTTTGCCAGGAATTTGTTAAGAATTTTCACATCTATATTCATAAGGGAGATGGGTCTATAATTCTCTATCTTAGATGAATCTTTTCCTGGCTTAGGTATCGGGGTGATGGTAGCTTCATAGAATGAATTTGGGAGTGTTCCCTCCTTTTCTACTTTTTGGAATAATTTGAGGAGGACAGGTATTATATCTTCTTTGAAAGTTTGGTAAAATTCAGTTGTGAACACATCAGGACCTGGGCTCTTCTTTGTTGGGAGACTTTTTATTACCTTTTCTATTTCAGTATATGTAATGGGCTTGTTTAGGTCACTTATTTCTTCTGGGGTTAGCTTTGGTAAGTCATATGTGTTAATAAATTTATCCATTTCTTCTGTATTTTCATATTTTTGGGAATACAGTCTCTCATAGTAATCCCTGATGATTTTCTGTATTTCATTGTAGTCGATGATTATGCACCCGTTTTCCTTCCTAATACTTACTATGTTAGTTTTCTCCTTTTTATTTTTGATGAGATTGGTCAGAGGAGTGGGAGTGTCTATTAATCTTTTCAAAGAACCAGCTCTTAGTCTTATTAATTTTTTGAATTATCTTTTTAGATTCTAATTGAGATATTTCTCCCTCTATTTTTGTAATTTCTTTTTGGATGTTCCTTTTAGGATTGATTTATTGTTGGATTTCTGGTGTCTTAAGGTACATCATTAGGGCATTTATTTGGCTCTTCTCCACTTTATTGAAGGCACTTAATGCTGTAAACTTCCCTCTTAAAACTGCCTTTGGGGTATACCATTTGTTTTGGTAGGATGTGTTTTCATCTTCATTTGATTACAGGAATTTTTTAAATTCCATTTTGATTTCATCAACAACCCATTGATCATTCAGCAGTGTATTATTTAGTCTCCATGAGTTTGTAAAATTTCTGGAATTATTCTTGCTCTTGAGCTCCAATTTTATTCCATTGTGGTCTGATAAGGAACAGGGGATAATTTCTACTTTTTTATATTTCTTGAGGGAATTCTTATGGACTAGCATATGATCTATCTGAAAAAGTTTGATGTCGAGCTGAGAAGAATGTGTATTCCTCATTGTGTGGATGAAATATTCTGTATATATCTGTGAGATCCAACTGGTTTAGGGTGGAGATTATATTTTTCACTTTGATGACCTGTTTCTTGACAAAAGTAGGGTATTGAAGTCTCCCATTATTATTGTGTCTGGTCCAATAAAGTTCTTTATATTCCGTAAAGTTTGTCTTATAAAGCTAGGTGCCTCAGTGTTTGGGGCATAAATATTTATGACCATTATTGGTTCCTGATTGATTGTTCCTTTTACTAAAATGTAGTGTCCTTCTTTGTCTCTTCTAATTAGTTTTGGATTGAAAGATAATCTATCTGATATTAGAATTGCAACACCTACTTTTTTGTGTCCCCGCACCCCCCCACACACTTATTGTTTTGCTTTTTCATGATTCTTGTTTCCCAGCATTGAAAATTGTGCATCTGGTGAATCCATTTTTTTTTTTTACCAGTTTTATAAGATAGCTTTCATAGTAAAAGCTTTTTTTCCTGGAGCTATGTCCTATAGGGTGTGATTTGGGTAGCCTCTGTTGGTTTTGCTTCCAGGTGGGCGCAGTAATACAGTTCTCATGTAGCTTCTTCATTTGTACTCAACATTGGCAATACCTCAGTGCTTTCGGCTGCAGGGATTTATAGAGTTATTCTACCAGCTGGAATGTTCCCCTATTAAGCAAGGTTGATTCACTGGCTGTTCTGGGTAATATCTGCTTGACTAAAAGTACAAAACACCCATCAGTTTCTGTAGATCTAATGTAGATGAGACCACTCTGCCAGGTCTGGGAAAGTACATTGCAGCGTGCCTAGTGGCAGAGACTGGGCACCTGTCAGTGTCTGAATGCTGTGCAGATGTTGGGTCACACTGTGGGGTAGGGAATATCATACGGTTTGTGTCTTTTCTCTGTTTTCTACCACCAATGTTAGTGGGTCTTAACTTATGCCTTGAAGATGACAGTGTTTTTTGACTTTTCCCAGGCTTCTTATGTTTTTGATCTATATGGAAGATAGGGGAAAAGGATCCTGAATGGACCTTTGTGCCTTTACTCTATAAGCCATTGCTCCTCTCACCAACCATGCACTATGAGGGAGAATTTCTTGAGTCTTCATCCTGTCTTTAGTTATTCCGATGAACCTTTAATGAGGTTCTCACATGCATTATCTTTTAGTTAGTTTTTACCTTTCTCTTTATTAACTTATGTACATGCATTCATCCTGTGTCACTAAGGTCATTTTCATTTATCTGTTTCGTTCCTTCAGTGTTTGATTTAATTACACATTGGTTCTATAGTCATGTGTTTTCTTACGTCTATAGACTTATTGTCTTTCAACTCCTTTCATCATCTCATTTTTGAACTTTTAAAATAATTCATTTTCTTATTATATTTTTCTATAGATGTTGTATATACAGTGAATTTTACTTTATCTTCCATTTCATAATAGATTTTTTGCATGCTATATTGCATTACTCATTTTTTCTACATCCAACATTTTATTTTCATCCATTCCTAAACATGTGTAGTTCTAGCCCTCTCTTTGATTTTGTTGATTAACCACGAAGGGATTCTTGATTCTTCTGTTTTATTTGAATCTCATTGTTTTCCACTATAAACTACATTTAATTCTAAGAGTTGCATTTTGCTTGAGGATAGTGTTGAGTATGTAGGGGAAAAGAGCAGAAAGCTCAAAGAATAAGAATGAAATGTTACCTGGTTTATATAGATTTATAAAGATATATATATGTCTATAAAGATAGATATATATACATATATACATATATATACACACATATATGTATATATGTATATACACATATATATGTATATATATATACATATATATACACATATATGTATATCTTTACTAAGCATTTTTAACATCCTCATCCTAGTGTAACTTTCTATATGGCCCAGCCAGGAAAACTAAAAATTACATTTCTAAGACTTTTTGGTGGCTGATGTGCACTACCAGGAATGACCAATCGTACTCAGTTCAGCCAAGACATAAATGTATAGGGAGGTATAGGAAGTTTTATAAGTAATTTAAGACTTCTGGGATAGTCTATCCCAACCAATAGCCCTCACTCCCACCCCTGTAAAGGGCATCTGGGTACTGTGGGGCTCTGAACAAGATGAGCTGTTTAGTACTGTACAGACTCTTAGGAACTGCTAGCTCTTTTGTTTAATTGCTCCTTGTATATTTTTTGGTGGTACTAATTTGTTTTTGTTCATATTATTTTTCTTTGGAAAGCGCTTTAGAGAACTGGTTTCTCTTTAAGATTTTACTTCAAAATTCTGAAACTTTAAAAATATTCTTTTACTATTGACTTCTATTCTAGAGTTTGGCCAATGGATAAAATGTGTAAAGTTTCAGATATTTGGAAACTAGACTGATAATGTGACCTTAAAGGTCATCATAAAAAGAGAAATTCATGTGTGCCATATAATAGAACAAGCTTTCTTCTCTTACTATTTGTTATAAATGTTGATATATATCTATTATCAGCCTTATTAATTGCAGCTTATAGATCCCTTGTGTGTGTGCACACACACACGTGTGTGTGCATGTGTTTTACTTGTATTAGTGAAGTAAGACATGCATTGAACCCTCCACATCCTCTCATGTCAATCTTCAGGGACTCTCAGAAAATTCTAGGGAGGGCAAAAAGTTCTCTCTTTTTCCTAATCCAAAATCTTGTACAGTCTTGTCTTGGTATAATTGTCAATCCAGGTACCAAGTTCATATTACAAAGCAGAACATCTCAATCTCTTACATCTATTATGTTTATAACACTGAATAGTTTTCTCCAAGAACACGGATTTTATGTAATATCAACGTACATAATATGATTTTTCTAAAACAAAAATAGTCTTTTTGAAAGTAATGAACTATCTCTGAAAAAATAAACTTGCATTGATTGACCCTTACAGAGCCATTTCTTTAAAGAGGAAAATAACAAATGTAAAATCTCCCTTCACATACATACAGGGAACTTACAAATGTGAATTTTTCTCTTTCTTAGATATACGAAATATTGTTTCTGAAGGGGAGCTAGCTCAGTTGGCTCAGATTCGACCACTAATAGTCAATTTTAATGAGCAATCACCCATCAAGGATTGTTTGAAAATGCTTGAGAAAAAAGTATCAGAATATGATATCACCCACGAGTTCATGGTAAATATTTTGGTCTTAACAAAAGTCTATGATTTTTTTGTGTGTGTGTCATAATCAGAGGATTTTTTTTCTTTTATTCTACCTTTTTTTACT
>VMDO01033317.1:0-18058 GCA_007922755.1 Pedetes capensis
GACTCGACTCGACGGCACCTAACAACAACAACAACAAGGACCCACCTCTTACAGATTTAAGCACCTCCCAACATTACCACACTTGGGACTTAAGCTTCTGGCTCACAAACCTTTAGGGACACAAACTGTTTAAACCACAGCATGCACAGTTTAATGTCTGAAGCAGAGTAGGACATGAAGATGTAGACCTTCATGGCAGAAATGTTTTTCTTTATTTTTACCTATTCTCTCTACCACCACATATTCTTCCATCTTCCTACTTACATTCCTCCCATTCGTATTTGCAGTCTTCTGGATTCCTACCACACTTGTGCTTTCAGTGAACCTTCCCTAAACTAGGAGATGATACAAGCATGTTCACCCTCCTGGGCCTGGCTTCCCTAGGCCTGAAACACTGAGTTTGAGGGTGGCTTGACTGGGACATGGAGAGTGAGTAGAAAACTCAAAGGCAGCAGTAGGCCCTACCCAGTATGGGGGGAAAGAACAGCTCTAAAATCAATGTGGAACTTTTGCTCCCATAGGTGAGGTGAGGAAGGGAAGTGAGAACAATAAAAGTTGAGGCACCTGCAACTTGGGATCATCTAAAGTCAGAGTCCCTAAAGCTTTAGATAAGAATTGTCCAAGTAATTTATTAGAGAGTACTCTCAGGGGAAGGGTCATGGAGAAAGCAAGGGAGGACAAGAGAATAAAGTGAAGTATAAATTAGTTTTGGCCTAATTTTGTGTGGAAGCCCTGGAGAACAAACTGCAACATAGTGTTATTATCAGTGTCCACCTGACTAGACTTCTAACACCTCACAAGATCAATTCTCTTGTCCCCAAAGCACAAAAGGGGCCACAGATCTCTTAGGAAGAACCTATCCTCCTTGTACTTCCATTGAAGGCATGACACACTCTTGACTGTTTACTCTTTACCTCTGCTCAGAGCAATTAAATGCAATGAGGCTATCTTTTCTTGTCCCATTTCCAGTTAGTCATTGGCTAGGGGTTTGGGGAAGAGTGGGTAGGGGAGAGTCTTCCAGAAGATTCTCTTTTAGTGAAGGCAGTGCTCCAGGAAAGGGAGTAGCTGTGAATGGTGATCAGCTAAAGTTCAGACTTTGTGGCCAAGAAGGTACATTGAAGGTATCGTATTCTGCTCTGTTTACCATAACAAAATACTAGAGAGTATGTGGTTTGAACAATAGAAATTATTCTCTCGCAGTTCTGGAGGCTAGGATGGCTATGGTCAAGATTCTGGCAAGGTAGATTTTATTCCAAAGCCTCTCCTCTTGGCCTGCAGGCAGCCACCATCTCACTGTGTGCTCACATGACCTCTTCTTTGCACAGGAACAGAAAGAGAGCATGCAAGTTCTCTGATGTCTCTTCTAATAAGGGCACTAATCCCATGAGATCAGGGCCCACCCTCATGATGTTATTTAACCCTAGGTACCTCCTCAAAGCCTCATCTTTAAATGTGATCACATTTGGCGGTCAGGATTTCAACATGTCAATTGGGGATGGGATCAAAAACATTCAGTCATAATATCAGGTAATAAAGTTGTATGTGGGGTATGAACTTTTGCTGCTGGTAGTGAGGATCAAAAGAGATGAACTTGGCATGGAGAACAACCAATGGAAATCCAGATGGAGGTAGTTGTTGTTGTTAGTTGCCATCAAGTCAGGTCTGACTCATAGGGTTTTCAATGGGTGATTGTTTCAGGATTGCTTCGGGAGTGGATTGCCATGTCCTCTCCCATTTTTGCAGTGCTGGGGATTGAACTGGAGTCCTTAGAGAATGTGGAGCAGCCCTCTACCAACTACACTAAACCCCAGCCCAGATGGAGTTAGAGCATAGAGAAAGGAGAGATTTGGTAGGATCTACATTCACATTCAATCTTGACAGTTAAACTGAGTGGAGGGCTAGGCATTTTCAATCAAGAAGATTTACACACACACACAGACACACACAAATATTATCATGTTATTTAATGTGAAATCGTTTACTATATAGAAGCTCAAATTATTTTAAGTTCTAAGTTAGGTACAGAGTTACAGTTATGGAAGAAATATTCTATGAAATAATAAAAATAAATGCATAACCTTGCTGACTGGCTATAATAGTAGCACAGCCAGGCTGTTTAGTGAACTCTTTATGGTGAGCTCCTTTATATTCTTTGCTTCTTCAAAAAATGTCAAATCTACAGAGATATGTACACATGTCTTCCAGTGGCATTTTTGTTGTTTGTCAGGTGCCATTGAATTGGGTCTAACTCAGAGAGACCCTCTGAAGGGTTTTCAATGGCTGATTTTTTAGGGAGTGGGATGCCAGGTCCTTCTCCTTAGCCTGTAGCACCTGGTATTCTCAGGAGGTCTCCCACCCAAGAACTAACCAGACTGGCACTATTTAGCTTCCATGATCAGAGGGGATCAGATGCTCACATGGTGAGTGGGATGACACTCAATAGTTTAAAAAGGAGAATATAATACCAACAAATATTTTGTTCTTAAGGAGGCTTGTGCTCTAGGGAAAACATATACAATGTATACACACATCCACCATATTCCCACATATATGCACACATGTGTGTTCATGTGTGTACACACATACATGCATGCACATGCTGTCTAATTCTTTGTGTAATGTTTTGTAATGTGAACTGTTCTGTCTAGAGAGGCTCTATGCTAGCATTTAGACCTAAAGCCAGTAATATGTCCTGCTTCTTGACAATCTAGCCTGTTAGAAATAGCAACAAAACAAAGTGTTTTCCTTTAAATAAGAAAAAGTAGAATCCAGATAAATCTTGGATATTTGTAATTCGTTACTGTGTACAGTGAAATCATATCTTACAAAGAAGTTTGGTTCTAATGCCAACACAAAAGGTGACCTTTACATGTAATCAAAATTAGTCTAAAAATCCCCATAAATCTTTCATAAATTCTAGGAGAAAGTGAGGACTTTTCCCCAAAATGGAATGAATGTGAAAACAATGATCATCTGTTTCTTTGATGTGAGAGGGATTGTGCACTTGAAATTTGTTCCTCTGGGTCAAACAGTCGACTGAAGT
The DNA here is from genome assembly GCA_007922755.1 of Pedetes capensis. Lineage (NCBI taxonomy): Eukaryota > Metazoa > Chordata > Mammalia > Rodentia > Pedetidae > Pedetes > Pedetes capensis. The sequence goes on from VMDO01033317.1 coordinate 3,044, forward strand.
TTTACTATCTGGAAGTTTTGGGAAAGTTGTATCTTGAAGAAGAAACATCCTGAGTTGTGGCAAATAAGGGACTGGTTCTTCCATGTGATGAGGTACCTGCCTGCATTTTGCTGAGTGTTCAGTAAGTTTCTGACCAAAAATGGCATGATTCTTGTGTCCCACATTCCTTATTCACCCAATCTCAAACTGTGAGACTTGGATGTGCACATGCGCACACACGCACATCCTGGATGAAAAAAGTCCTCAAAGGGAAATGTTTTACTGATGTGGAAGAAATGAAACACAAAACAGCAGAAGCACTAAATGAAGTCAAAATTGACAAATTCAAACCTTGTTTTGAGCAGTGGAAAAAATGTCTTGATAGATGTATTTTATCTAATAGAGAGCAATTTGGACATGGCCTAAGCTTGAACATGTGAAAATAAATACATGATTTTTTATAAATGAGTTCTTTTTTTGAGGTCTGCTCCTCATATTTTACTAGTGTTGCTGGATTTATTTTTCCTCTCTTGCAAATAAGGCAGATCATTTTTCTTTAGCTGAACTACTGGAGTAATTTGATTCTGTTAAAGTTCCATAAGGTATGAAATCATGGGCACCCAAACTCTGAGATCACACTTTTACTAGGAGATATTCATCCCACCAGAGGCCAAGGGACCTGACACTGTGGGGGTCAGCAAAATGTAGATGCATTTCTTACACTTTGCACTAGCTATGGGACAAACAATGGAATGAATGCATCATGAAGGAATTGCTTATACTGGTTAAGCTGCTCTCTCTCCATTCTCTTCTGATCTAATTCCCTCCTTCTGTCTTATTCTATCATATTTGCTGAACATGTGTAATTGAATCTATACTGCTAAATTCAAATATATTTCATCTCTGTGGTATCTGACATTCTGTGTATACACATCTTTGTATACGTATTCTGTGTTGAAATGAAGTCACAAATCTAAATACTTATGCATGTGCTGTGTGAGTTGAGAAAATTCTGTTAGGAGCATGAATTTCACTCCATTGTACCATGTAATACCATTATTTTCTTAGTTTCTCTGTTTTCAAAGGAGAGCTTGTTTTTGCTGCTATGCTGCTAAAAAACATTCAAAATTATAAGTCTATCAAAATGAGAACTTTCTAAGCCATGGTATGGCACAGGAGCCATCATGAAGCTTTTTCCTAAGAGTGATGTAAAGACACAATTTGTTTTCTCACTTCTGTTTTTGTTTTGATTTGGAGTAGCCATGTATTTACTGTTATATTGTCATTGTTTTTTGATTTGGTAATTGTTATTGGAGAGACAGGAGGAGTGTGCATAGGGGAGTCTAAGCAAAGTCCTGAAATCTGGCAGCAAAACCTTGGTACTTGTATTCAGCGTATAATAAAATTTATATCCAGTAAACCCCAAAAATTTATATCCAACAAAAAAGTTACAGTAGAGAGAATAGAAAAGGTTTATTAAACATAGTACACCCTTGAGAAATAATTGCAGTGAAAACAGAGGCACTTGGAGAAGCTTAGGTAGATTTGCAAAGGAACTTGGAGAAACCTGTGTTCCCAAGGTGAATCAATATAAGGATATATCTACTCCCCAGGAGAAAGTAAAGAAACTAGAGAGAATAGACAGGGTAAGCAGGCTATTAGAAGGAAAAGTGCCTTGGACAGATTGACAAGATGGGGGGCCCGAGAGGAGGGAGAGATATGTACGAGGTTGCTGGAGAGAAGAGTCGAGGGTGTAGAGTGGAAAGAAAGGAAGAGAGAGGAGTAGAAGAAGATAAACAGCCTGGGTGCAGGTTTCTCCTAGTTTTATTCAAATTAGGGCACATCCAGCATGAAGTCAGCTCAGGTGCCTAGGTGCCTAGGTGCACTCAGCCCTAGGTGCCTAGTGTGACATAGAACTAGGGTCTTTGTTTCATAAATGATCAGTGGCTTGAATAGGGTTTGGGTCCCATTAGAAAATGTCCTTTCAAGGTCCTCAGACACGCTTGTGGCTTCATTCATCATGGCCAAACAGTAGGAGGCATTTTCAATCTCCTTTTCCTTCATGTTGCCTGCTAATGGCTAAGCTAGCTACCTACTGTAATGAAGTTGGTAATTCTATTTTGTAATTTCATGTACCACTCAGGTGCCATCACCTAACTACAGTGAAAGTATATTTCCAGTGGAGAGTCAGTGAAATCATTCTCTGAGAATTTGAGTGAATAAACTGTATTTTTCTTATGCTAAACCGCAATTGGTTACATATATTTACTGCAAAGACTAAACATGAAAATTTCGACTGTTAATTTTTTTTCATAAAAGACAGTTTCAGGTTTATTCAAGTGTGATAATGTTGAAGAGTTTAAGAACACTTCATGTTAACTGAAATCTGCGTCAGAGCCTGCAGCAGTAGCACTGTGGCATCCGATCCCATCAGATCTCAGAAGCTAAACAGGATCAGACCCGGTTAGTACTTGGATGGGAGATCGCCTAGCAACACCAGAAACTGTAGGCTTGGGAGAAGGACCCAGAAACTCACTTCCCAAAACTCAGTCCACCACTAAAAACCCTATAACTATCAGAGAAGCACTGACAATAGTGTTTTGCTGCTTGTATGTAGGGTCCCTATGAGTCAGAATCCAACTTGACAGCACCTAACAAGAACAACCTGTGTCAGAGGAAAAAACTCAGATCCCTAAAGTACACAATTTCAAGTCATTAAATGCAATTAAAATGAAACTTTTGTAGGAATTCTACTGCGGTTGTTACATAGCTGTATTTTTTGATTCAACAGACGTTTACTGAGTACAAAGTAAGCACTATGGAAGGCACTGGGATACTGTATAGAGTAAAACAATGCACTTGACTTTATGAGACAAAAATCCAGACACACACAGTTGCACATGCATGCCCACATTTGTACACATCACGCACACACACACATAGCTAAAGAAGTAGCAATTCAGGGAAGCATTAGGAAGACAAAGGACAAACCTCAGTGATGGAGAATAACAAAAGCTGCACAAATTCACAGGGTGATTAGTGGAGGCTTGTTGGAGGAGATAGATTATGGGCTGAGACTTTGATGAAAAGGGGTTCCACCAACTCTAATGCACCTAACAACAACAACAACAACAACAACAACAACAACATGCACAGAGCTGGAAGAGGTATTCTGGAGAGAGAACAGCAAGCATCAAGACTCAGGGTATAAAGGAGCTTGGGTATTTCCAGAATTGAAAGGAGCCAGTGTGGTTAATTAAGTGTGCTTGTGTGTGGGTGGGTAGAGATGGAAAGGAGGCCCCATGTGATTAGGTTAGTGAGGTATACAGATGCCATTGATTCAAAATCTTACAGACCATACAAGAACTCTAGATTTTGAAATAAGAACAGTGGGAAGCCAATAAAAGTTTGAAGTATAGAAAGTCATTATCTGATTGGAACCTTTAAAAAGACATATGTGTGAGCAATATCTCGGTTTTTGTGTCTGTAATTAAAAATTAAAGCAAGCAAAACTAGTTGGAAAGCTATTAGAATCCTCTCCTCAAAAGATGATGGTGGACTGGACCATAAGATAGCAGTGGAGATGAAGTCAAGTAGACAGATTTGAAGTATTTGAGGGGAGTATTCTCTTTTGAATTTACTGATTGATTTGATATTCCAGGTGGGGGAGAATCAAGAATCAAATTATGGCCAAGTGTGGTGTTTCATGCCCGTAGTCCCATCAGTTTGAGAGGTGGAGGCAGGGAGATCCTATGTTTGAGGCCAGAGACAGCTTACTTAACTCAATGAAACCCTGTCTCAAGTTAAAAAAATGAAAAGGGGTTTGGAGGTGCAGCTCAGTGGTTGAACACTTGTGAAGTATGCAGAAGGTAGGTTCAACTCCCCAGTAGCGCACACTCACACACAAATCAAATTATTGCTTTGCTTATTTGTTTTTTGTAGTTGGGTGTTTTATGGTATCATTTACCAAGATCAGGTCCAGGAGAGGATCACATTTCAAAGGGTGATCATCTTCACTTTTAAATACATAGCATGAAACCTATTGCAAAATTGATTAATTCATCAAAGGTAATTTGATCTTTGCTGGTCCACTAAGTATGGAGGATATCTAGTCTCCATACAGTTACAAAATAACAGGGATTATAGATTTCAGAGTGCTAGAAGGCACCATAGTTAGAAATTATCTAGTCCAGACTTCTTATTAAAAAGTTGAAGAGTAGAATATAAGCCATTTCATTTCTCCAGAAATATCAAGGCTCCTCTATAAAAAACATCATGGTTATTTTTATAAAGCTTAATTTTATTCAGCCAAGAATAGTTGTAGCATTATTTTTCCTTAGGGACATGATAAGTCTATCTTAATTTCTATTTTAGTGAATTGTTACACACACACACACACACACACACACACACACACACACACAGCTACCATTTAGCTGAGTTGGCAGAGTGCTGCTCTGCAGTCTCTGAGGAGCTCGGTTCAATCCCCAGCACCTCAAGAACTGGAGAAGGTGTGGCAATCCACTCCTGAAGCAATCCTGAAGCAATCAGCCATTGAAAACTCTATGAGAATGGATACAAGTCGGATCTAACTTCACAGCACTTAACAACAACAACAACAAACACACATATGTGTGTATGTGTATATATAATGGTACTATGGGGATAAACCTAGGGCTTCATATATACTTAGTAAGTGCTTTACCACTGAATTGCACCCCCAGTCTATTTTTTATTCTTTACCTTGAGACAGAGTCTCCTTAAGTTATAAAGGCTGCCTTTGACCTTGAACCTGTGATCCTCCTACCTCAGCCTCCCAAGTTGCTGGGATTTCAGGTGTATGCCACTGCACCTGGCTACAATTAGTATTATTAAAATACTTTCTGATGTATTCTGAAGTCATGAAAATATAGGCACTTTAGGCAGCTCAGTGGACCTTGCTTTCCTTGACTTCATTTAGACTTAACACATTTTTCACTAAGGTATTAATTTTAGGAAAAAAGGGAGTCTGCCACTTGTATTTCTATAGTATTGATAGTAGTTTGCTAATTTTCTTGGAATATTTTAGAGGGAATTTTTAGTCTTAATTGAAATTGTGAATTTAAGAGGAAAGAAAAGAAACTAAAAAGAAAGAACTTTTTTTTGTGTTATTCTCTGTGTGTGTATGTGTGTTGGAATATTTGTTTTATGATCATATTTAATTTTATAAGTTCAGATGTTTGGTCAAAGAATAAATAAACAGTGATGAAATAAATTATGTAGATTTGAATAATTTAAATACCAAGAGCCAAAAATAATTATTTAGGGTGGTCTAAATAAGCATGCTTATTATCTAAATTATGAATTTATTTAGAGTGGGGCTTATTTGTTTTTTTCTACTAGGTCAAGTACCGTGAAGGAAAGGAGATGAAAGTCCCTGCCCTTGGGGCATAATAAACTTAAAGCATCAAGCATGATCCAATGAGTGAGTGTGTGGGTGTGTGTGTGTGCGTGTGTGTGTGTGTGTGTGTGTGTGTGTACGCGCCTGGCTACAATTACTATGCACACACACACATGCACACACACACACACACACACAGAATGTTCCCTGCAAGTAAGTGGTAACTGCCTCATGGAGCAGAGTTTCAAGATGTTCTGCAGAGGTGGGGGGTATTAACTCAAAGGGCATTTTTGTATAAAAAGAAGGATAAAAGTAGATATTGAATGAGACAGATAAGAGTCAACTGACCTACTTGAAATCTAAAAGTAGTTTAAAGAGAAGATTGAAGCTTGGATCGAAATAGATTGGAATGTGTGCCTGTAGAGAGGCAAAACTGAGATGATCAAAATAAGAAGTTAGAACCAAACTCTGCTTCATTGCTGCAACTAGAATGGAAGGATTACATTCAAAGAATTTGAGGAGGCCCAATAATGGAAGACTGAAATCCCCTACCTTCAAGGAAGCACCACAAAATGGCTGGCAATGGAAACTTCATGGAATTTAGAACTAGGATTGGGAACATAAAAATTGACTGAAATGTTAGTGGTGAAAATAAAGACCAGTCAAAAAGATATCTGGTCTTCTGGAACAGATCAGAAATAATAGGATAGGGCTTTATGAATGAATATGCCTTAATAATAGTCTATGTTTCATGAGTATATCTTTATCTCCTCATCAAAGACACAGGGGTGAGAGTGCCCTTTTTACTTCCTGAATAAATGCTTAGAAGTAAACATTATCCAGAATGTGGAGGAAACTTTTGAGACAAGTAAATTTCATTTGCTTTTCTCTGAGAAAGCTACCTCCTGTATTTGTACTTTAGCTTTTCCAATACTGATGACTATTTTCTTTCTGTGTATAGGGTAAACCCCTTGTACTCCTTTACACATAACTTTAAAACACTCTTCCTCCTGTTCTGCTGGATTTTTTTTTTTTTTTTTTGGCAATGCTAGGGGTTGAACCTAGGACCTCATGAATGTTAGGCAAGTGCTGTACCACTGAGCTACACCCTTGTTTTTCTATTTTGTTTTCTCCTAAACTTTTTCAGGGGCATTAATGCCTGACCAGTCAAAGAAACCCTCGAGGGAATTCTCTGGAGGAAGAAAGTCAGCTACATCTTGAGAAACTTTCACATAAGCGAGCCATTGACATTTTAAAATAGGCCCTCCATGTTTGCTCATGTGCAGGGCTGGTGCTTGCTCAGGTAACCACAGGCCCCACAGGCAACCAGGCCTCCACCTAGGTATAGTAGAAGCAGAGGGCAGTAGACAGTGAATTAGGTTTTTGTTGGTTGTTCTAGTTTGTTTTCAAGAATTGCTCTAGACGTTTCCTGTTCTTTAGTTCTACTCAGGAAACAGAGGTTCCCATCACCCAGCTGTCCAGCATACTTAAGAAGGCAGGCCAGGACAACAAACTCTCCCCGAGTTTCCTCTGGGCATACCGTTGGCACGTCTGTCGTTTCCTGGTTTGTTTCTAGAAATTTGCCCAGTGAAGGAATAAGCAGTTTATACCCCTCCTGCATTATGCATTTTTTTTTTAATTTAAGGATGGGGTGAAGAGAGAATTAAATGTAACAGTGCACTCATTCATCCCTTTTCATTTGTTTGCTAAATAGGAAGGCCAGTCACCTTGATGATGGAGGAGAACAATGACTCCATGGAGATCCCCCAACAAGGCCAAGGGCGGCACAATGCCATGAAGTGTGGGTGGCTGAGGAAGCAAGGAGGCTTTGTCAAGACTTGGCATACTCGCTGGTTTGTGCTCAAGGGAGATCAGCTCTATTATTTCAAAGATGAAGACGAAACCAAGCCGTTGGTAAGTAGGAAAAAATAAAAATCATTGTGGGGCTCAGATCCAAGAAATAGAGCGATTTGCTGGACACTGATGGACAGTGAGGCTAACTCCGCCTCTCTAGTCGCTGTTGGTCCCTAGGCATCTTTCATGCCTTTTTGTCATTGTTTGCTTTAATTTATAGATAAGGAACTGGCTAATTGAGGCCAAGAGGCAAATTGTACTTGTCTAATATTAATTTTAGTTTTTACTAGGCTGGAACAGAATGTCTGAGTCCTTCAGGCAAAGTTACTTCATGAGAAAATATTAATGGACATCTACTAGGAGATATATCTTGTAATCAAAACATTCTTTTCTTTTTCTCAGGAATAAGTCAAATGAGTATAGATTTGAAGGGAAACTGCAAACACAACTTTAGGTAATTTCTGAGACATCTTTAGTACCAATTTTCCAAGGCTTCCTTTCTGCCTTAATTCATAAAATATGGATACAGTGCTAAATCTAACAATGCTAATACATTCACCCAGAATACGTAATCTACTCCTCCAGGCATAGTTTCTATGTTTCTTTGTGGTTCCTTAGCAATCCTTGTTTCTTTATTTACTTAACATTATTTCAGTGCAAGTCTCAAGACTATAATGAGAGAAATGAAAAATCTCCATTTGCATTTTTGTAGCTGCTCAATTGATGGAAGAGCACAAACTGAGGCATTACTCCTGTATTTTCCAGTTATCTACATCTATGAGATGGGGCTGGGGTTTGGCTCAGTTAGTAGAGCACACTTTGCACTCTCTGAGGCCCTCAATTCTATCTGCAGCTCTGCAAAAAATGGGAGAAAGACCTGGCAATCCACTCCCAAAGCAATCCTGAAACAATCAGCCATTGAAATCCCTGTGAGGGTCACTAAGAGTCGGACTCAACTCGATGGCACTTAACAACAACAACATCTATGAGATATGTAACTGAGAGAAGAAACATTTAGATTAGTTTATATGAATATCCCTAACAGTATGTTCTTGAGGCTATTTCTTATTGTGCTAAAGTTCAAGAACTTAGTTAGGAATTTGGATCAGGACTCTGGTTTAGTATTTTAAGTTCCTGAGACATTATAATTTCACAAGGTTCTCATTTCTATAATTGAATTACATTAAAAATTTAATGCAAGTACATCCTATGAACCCCAGTCAGTTTTTGAAATTGCTACTAGTTTTTGAGTATTTACCAAAGTTAAGAATTTACATACATTATCTTATGAAATACTTAACTCTATGAGGCAGGTGTTATTAATCCTATTTTTTCCATGAAGAAGTCAAGGTTCAGCTGTAATGCAGATTATCCAAAGTAAAACAGATTCTAGTACCATAACTTTAGATATGTCCAAGATCATATGGCTTCAGTCAAAGACCTCATATTAAATTAATAAGAATATTCCATACTGGGATTATGACCATGATAGCACATATCTATATCTATTATTTTACTTATGATAGCAAATTTGTGGGGAATGTGGGGATTATTATGACAGATGAACAAGTTGTGACTTCGAGATATGAAGTGACATGACCAAGATCATATAGAGATCAGAAGCAAACTAAGGACATCTTTTCTATGTTACCTCACCCTTTAGGGTTCTTTCTCATTACACACGATATTTTATGTCATATAATATTTGGATTGGGCTGGGATTTAGGTCAGTGGGTAGAGCACTGTGCTGCAGTCTCTGAGGTCCTGAGTTCAGTTCCCAGCATTGCAAAAGTGGGAGAAGGACCTGGCAATCCACTCCCAAGGCAATCCTGAAACAGTCAGCCATTGAAAACACTATGAGGGTCGCTATGAGTTGGATACTGACTCGATGGCACCCAACAACAAAGACAACAACAATATTTGGATTAACATATTACCTTGAGCATAGAATCACTTTTACCAAACCCAGAGAAAGAGATCAATGTTAAAAAAAGTAGGGCATATGGATCCAATATGGAGACTTTGACATGAAGGAACATGCTGAATAATATCAAAATATGATTAAGATTCAATGTTTGAGCTCATGGACTCTTATTCTGCCATGACATTTAGACTTAGTTGTTAGCCAGAATAGGTACAAATTAAATGATTATTTGGGCATGGTCTAGGGCTTAAATAGGTCCTTAGGGAAGTAAGCAGAAACTCCAAAAGCTAAGTGAGTGGAGGATTGAAAGCCAACCAAATAAAAGTTATCACACTTCCGTGAGCCTAGAATATCTTCCAACAATGAGGGTGAGAGTCATTGGATCAAGCCGGAAATCAGTGTTACTCAAATGTGAGAACTTGCTGATGTCAGAGAAAATGTATATGAAACCCAGTTGGGGGAATTCTGCTCTACATTCTTCAGAGAGGATATTACCTTATCTGGGCTGTGCTTCTCTGTCTTTTCTCAGTCTTCAGCACAGGGAGTTATTCTGATAGAAATTAGAAATATAAACAAGAAACTGTAAATACTTCCAATCAAATGAAAATATGTCTAAAAATGAAAATCACTTTAACTTAAAATATTTCTAAGAAAATGATATTTTGATATTAATATGTTAGCATTTATGGACTTATGCTGACTAAAAATTAACAAAATAGAGTTGTATTGACAAAGAAATACTAATTACAAGTCAAACATAGACTATGTCTATCCTCCCCAAAAAGAAGTTTTTAAATTTTTCTATTATTTGTTAAAGATTTACAATTAGTAAAGACAGAAAGACTTGAGATAAGTAACTTTGAATTTTCTTTTTAGTGAATCATCTTTCATGGTAACTTAAGCACTGCCAATTTTGACATTGCACTTTTTTTTTACAGTAGAGAGTGTAGATAAGGTTTATTAAAAGATAGTACACTATTAAGGAATAATTACAAAGAAGTGTGAGGGGCCTGGAGGAGCTTAGATTAACCTGGAAAGAAATTTGAAATAAATTGAGTTCCCTGACTGAATCTACATAAGGATATTTCTATTTTCCAAGGAAAAGTGAAGTCAGAGAGAACAGACAAAAATTACCTTACATAGAGAAGGTGGTGGGCTGAGAGAAGGGAGAGGCATACAGGGGGAAGAGGAGCAAAGGGCAAGAAGTGGAGAGGAAGGAAAAGCAATATTGTGCCTTTTAACTTCAATCTTTTACACTGATGTTTAAGCATGTGCAAAAAAAAAAAAACAGGTAAAAAGCTGGCAACTTCTAAATCAGAGGAGACTTAGTAATTTTAAGTGACCCGACACCAAAAAAATAGGAGAAGGATGTGGCAGCCCACTCCCAAAGCAATCCAGAAACAATCAGCCATTGAAAACCCTAGGAAGGTCACTATGAGTTGGACCTGACTCGATAGCACCTAACAACAACTACATGCAAAAATGGGAGGAGGATGTGGCAATCCACTCCAAAGCAATCTTGAAATAATGAACCACTGACATAGTGCTAGGCATGGGGGTGTCCAGGGGAGTGTTTTTTTCATTTTTTTGTACATAGGGTCACTATGAGTTGTATCTGACTCAACATCATCTAACAACAACAACACATTGTCCTATGAATGGACTAATTCCTTTTTTTAAACCACATTTTTAAAGGGAGAGTAGATATCTGGCACACTGTTAAGTGCTAAGAGCCCAGTTTGAATAGGCTGTGAATGAGTCAGTGAAAGGTATCTGTAGCCACACAGAGGGGGCCAGGACCAGGCACTGGGAGTTCTATAGAATGTTCCCAACTCCATATATCAAAATCCTAACTTTGTTTAAAATAATGAAATATAATAAACCCTGTAGCAATCTAGAATAACTTTTAAGGTATTAAACGATTAAGTGAAGAACATCTTGAAAACTGTTACAAGAAGAACAAATGATATGCATTTGCGTATCTATGTATAGTAGCCAAGATGCTATTATTATTGAGTGGCCAACGATGACCTAGAAATCAGAGTTACTTGCTCCCAATGCAATGTTCCTTAGCTTTTCCTTCTATCCTCCAACTACTCCTCAACTTTTTTTGAGACTTGCTTTTAGTCTGAAGTATATCTTGCTTTTTTTTAAATGCTCAATTCTGTGCTTCCAACATAAGAACACCCTTATTCTTCATATATTTTGATGAGGGACACTTCAGTAACAGTGGAGGAAACATCACTAATGGAGTGAAAAAAAAATCACTCTACTAAGTGTTCCTAACCAGCTAGAAATGTTCAATAAACTTAATCTGATTTTGTTTTCCTCTCTTAGAAGGCTCTTCTAAAATGAATGATAAATCCCATGAAATTTGTGACTCTCCCATCAAAAAATAAGATTCTCAGTTTCTTTTAGTAAGATGCTCACTGAGTTTCTCCTTAACTCCATAAAGATAATCAAGCTCTATCATTATCCTTGCTATGAAAACTGCTTACCTGCTTGGGGAAAATATATAAGCAAAATTGTAATGATGCCTGTTACCATGGAAACACTGATTCTCTGAAAACATAGATGCAATTAGTACCAGGGAGTGAGTGATGATCCATCTGGTAGGCTTGGAAAAGGATGTGAAGGACAACAGGGGAACATTACTTGGGGTTTTTAAGGTTGGTGGGAATTTTCTAAGTAGATACATTGGAGAAAGGAATTCAGAGCAGAGGGAAGACTTGAAGTTGTATTAATTGACATATTTGGGTTGGGATTTAGCTCAGTTGGTAGAGTGCTGCGCTGCAGTCTCAGAGGTCCCGAGTTCAATTCCCAGCACCACAAAAATGGGAGAAGGACCTTGTAATCCACTCCCAAGGCAATCCCGAAACAGTCAGCCATTGAAAACCCTATGAGGGTCACTATGAGTCGGATACTGACTCAATGGCACCCAACAACAACAACATAGATAAATTGAGCTGGGGTTTTGCTTAGTTGATAGAGTGCTGCTTTGTATTCTCTGAGGAACCCGGTTTGATTCCCAGCACCACAAAAAAGGAAGAAGGTTGTAGCAATTCACTCCTGAAGGAATCCCAAAACAAACAGCCATTGAAAATCCTATGAGGGTCACTATGAGTCAGACCCAATTGGAAGGTACCTAACAACAACAACATAGATAAATAGTTCCATATTGTGAGGGTAGAAAAATGACAAGAAGTGTAGTTAGAGAGATAAGTGAGGACACAATGAGAAGGGATCCCTGTGTTGGACAGAAGCTGGATTCCCTTGTAGACAATGGGAAGCTACTTCCCAACAAGCTGCACAACTATGCTAATTTCAGAAAGGAATCATAACAGCCATTTCCTAATGTGTTGAAAACCGATGTTAATGAAGATAATTTTCTCAGTTAGGGTTTTCTTTTCCATATGTGCTTTCAATTTTCAGCTCTCTAAGAACATAATATATATTTGACTTAGTGCGTTATGTGCCTAATTCTTGGACTTAATATGGTTTTTCATGTTCTTGTTTAAATTGCACCTGGCTGTCCAAATAGTCAACAACCTGCACAAGTTTGAGGACTAGAACATTTCACTGCTGGTTCTCCTCTATTTTCTTTTTGAGCAGAAGGCAAAATTACTTCTAGGTCCTCCTTTCTCTGGGGAAGGTACTGATTGGTAAAAAATGACTTTCCATCCTTTAACCCAAGGATCCCCAGCAGTATATTAGCAGTCCATGTCAATATATAGGTATTTCATATTTAACATAAACTAAATATTTTTAGTATCCCAAGATTTTTTTAAAATTAAAAAAAAAAGCCCACAGCATGGACAAAACTGCTTGCAGTATTTGCAAAACTGTTATGAGTATTTGCACTTACACCTAGACATATTTTATTCACAACAGATATACAAACTAAAATTGATGTTAGTTATTTCTAACAAACATAAAAATAGAAAAGTGATGTGCATAGCCAATTTTTGACATTAATACATCCATAATTTTTGTCACAGGCCATTGATGTAAATATTTTATATAACTGCATTTTTCCAGATAATATTTTTTCTATTTGGAGTGTTTAATCTTATTAGAAAGTCAAATTTACATATAGAGAAAAAAGTTTAAAAATCACATAATACAGAAGACCATAAATAAAAGATCATTTCCCTTCACTGCATACCTTTAGAACTTTGGGGCAGTAATTTACAAAAGGTTTTTAAAACATTGCTCATAAAAATATTTGATCAGTTGTCTTTCATTAATAATCATGATAAGTGATTAAAGCTTTATTTATAGATAAAATATGATGTAATATAATATGAGATGGTTTAGAGATAATGCATTGGTATTATAGTCTTGCTAAAAATAAGATAATTGCTCAGGTTTGTTAAATGAATCTAATGATAAATTCTTAACCTATCTGTCTTACTTCTACCATGAAGTATATTAATCACTTAAGTAAAAGCTAAGTTTCACCTTCGGCTAAGCTGGTGGATATCTCTGATACACCCCAGCCTGGAAGGTGAGAGTGGAAAACATTGATTTTTAGAAGACATTCTGAGACTCCTGATAAAAATGGCTTAAATCCAAACAGGCACAAACCCAATTAATCTAGTCTAGACTTTCTACAACAGATATTGATCCAATTGTGGGGGAACATTTTTTCTGGACATGATGAGGATGACACTATATTAGATCACCATGGGTTTTCTTAACTCAGAGAACAAAATGATTTTGAGTGAATTATAACCCGAGGGCTGGCCTCTAAATGTGTAAGAATTGATTGCTGATTTAAAAATAAGGTCTAATTTTATATACATAATGAAGTACATGAGTTCATGAAATCTAGAAATCTCTAAGGTAGTTTCTGTTCTTTGTTATAAAATAAGAGCAATAAGAAGCCAAAACCCAAACTAAACTTAAATATTACTGGACACACTAAAATTTGAATTTTTTCCTTAAGTCAAAAAATAGACTTTCTGTGTAGCAATTGAGTCACTTGGTGTTGTGTGTTATCATAAATTTTCAGGAATTCATTGGACTTTCCTGTACCACAGCACCCACCAATATGTGTTTGTGTGTGTGTGTGTATTTAATGTGCATACAGGTATTATGCTAGAGTTAGGAAATATAATATATATATATATATATATATATATATATATATGCATATATATTTCCCAAAATGAAGTTTTTAAAAAGAAGCAGCTTATTTCCTTCTTGGGTGAAACTCCAAACAAGTGAGAAGAATCTACTTCAACCAACAATTTAGAAATATAAGCTGCCAATGATTTTGCATTTTTAACTTTTGGCTTCCAAATTCACTTTTAGGTCATTTCCTCCAGAGTCACCTAGGATGGGATATATGAGGAATATTGCATGGAAGTTTAAATGGACAAGCAATGTAGTGGCCCTTGTCACTCTGTTCACATTCCCTTGGTGAGATGCTACAAGTCAAATGATGGTACCTGATTACAAGAGAGGCTGGACATGTTGTTGTTGTTGTTGTTAGGTGCCATCGAGTCGGTATCCGACTCATAGCGACTCATGGGGTTTTCAATGGCTGACTGTTTCGGGATTGTCTTGGGAGTGGATTGCCAGGCCCTTCTCCCACTTTTGTGGTGCTGGGAATTGAACTCGGGACCTCAGAGACTGCAGCGCAGTGCTCTACCCACTGAGCTAAATCCCAGCCCACTGGACATGTAGCCTAACTTTATTCTGGGGAACAGAGGCAAACATGGGTGTTGAAGGTGTGAACAATCTCTGCCACATGTGATGAAAATAATCCTAAACATTCATGAAGAAAGGGTTTAAATTCCAGTAGGTATCAGGGACACTTAGTTTCTACATAAGGTAATAAAAACTTTAATAAAAAAAGACAGGGAATCATTGA
>VMDO01033318.1:0-18024 GCA_007922755.1 Pedetes capensis
AACAAATACCAGCATGAAAGTTCTCCTTTTTATAGCAAGTAAATTTGACATCTATATAAGGTATTATTATTATCAGTTAAAACTGGGATGAACTAAAAGGCAAAATGTTTTAAGTTTTGATTAATAAGAGGAATAAAGAAAAATAATGAAGTTTAAAGAGTGAAAAGGAAAAAAGAGAGAAAAATAAAAAAAATTTTTAAGAAAAGTAAAATTAAAAAATAAAAAATAGAAATGAGAAAAAGAAAAATATAAAGAACACTGGTTCCATATAGATGTGTCTCATCCAGGTCTTTCTTAGCTAGTCCCATCTTCTCTTAGTGTAGTGAAATAACAGATGTAGCCTTTACTCCTCACCACAGTTGCAGTTCAGTTCATTTTGCAGAGCTGAGTAGCACTCTTCTGTTCCTTCAATACATTCATAGGGTGGTTTTCTTTGGGTCCTTCTGTCCTACAGACTGTCATTGTCCTTTGCCTGTTGAACCACCTTAATCACCAGGGGATCTGTGGGGCTGCTCAGCAATGTGAATAGTACTTTCTCCACAAAATGTTTCCTTTCAATCTACTAGGCTCAGTGGTTCTAGCTGTGATGCCCTGAACCCAAACTGTGTCTGGGCTGTGCCTGGGAAGTCTGTGTGTCTGGGAGTATCCATCTGTGTCTCATTCCTCAAGTCAAGTCAGCAACATAGTCTAGTGATTTTTTGTTAGCTTGGGAACTAGGCTGGCTCCAGGGCCTGCACAGCCATTGCCTCATTCTTAAGTACACTGTGGCTAATCCCATCTGGGTGGAAGCAAACTGCAAGTGGCTCAGCCTCCCTCATCATCTGCAGTTGTATGTTTGTCTATTCCACCCCTTGGCACTGTGGCACAGTGTCCCTGGAGCCTCTATTCAGTGATAAGTTCTTCTTTATAGCCAGTTTATTCTACAGTACAGAGGGCACTGGATTACTCTTTTGGGGGGTAATTTCTTTCCTCACCGAGAAGATAGGCACCATATTTCTGTGGTTGATCAGGCTCACTCTATCTCTCTGTGCAGTCTTTTGTTATCTGCAGCTGAGATTATTTTCTCAACACCCCTGCTTTCTCTGCCTTTTTTTTTTTTTTTTTTTTTTTGCTATTTTTCTCTGTTCATGTTGTAGTTTGCTGTTTCAACTGTCCTGATTCAATGCGTCTCACAGAGGGTGTTTTCAGTCTGCCATTTTAACCTCCAAAATGCAAGTTGGTTAGTTTTACAGTGTGACAGTTAAATATAATTCAAAGCTATCATTTTTATAGTTTTGTATGTTGTTGTTATTGTTAGGTGCCGTTGAGTCGTGTCCGACTCATAGTGACCCTTATAGGGTTTTCAATGGCTGACTGTTTCGGGATTACCTCAGGAATGGATGCCAAGTCCTTCTCCCATTTTTGTGGTGCTGGGAATCGAACTTGGGACCTCAGAGACTACAGAGCGGCACTCTACCAACTGAGCTAAATCCCAGCCCCATAATTTTGTATAATCTCTTGTAATTTCATTTTTTAAAAATCATCTATCTATCTATCTATCTATCTATCTATCTATCCTGCAGATTTCTGGTAAAAAGCAAACAGCCAAATCTTGAAATGAACTACTTTGAATCACCATCATTTATACCTCTTATTTTCAGTTTTATTATATTCAGTTTTTGGGACTGGGAATGTCTTCCTTTGGTAATATGGTCAGATTTACAATGATATGACAGGTAGCTACTCAGTTTCACAAAGTTTCCTCTGATTTGAAATTAGCAGCGGTCTGGTGCTTGGTGGCTCATCAAATCCTATATGTCTTGTCAGATTGAATTGTAGAGTATGTAAGCAAAAGTTATCCAATCTAGTGACACCAATGTCACATGATTTCAGTCACAACTAAAGCAGCTTATTGTTATTACTGTGCAAATGACCAGTTTAATTTTTGTCCTTCAGTGACATAAGCCTACTCTGAGGAACTGCAGAAATGGGCTCATAATAATTAATTTTTTGGATGTGCAATGTTTGTTGAACATTTTCTGAGCAATTTATTTCAAATGTGTGGTGAGACAGTCCCTCCATGAAGAAAGGTAGGAATTTCCCATATACAGAGAATCTTTTTGCAAATGAGTTCCTAATGATTGATCTCTCTATGATATTTTTTGAAACCTCATTAAAACCAATATCACCTTAACACAATCACAAAATAATTTATTTTTATGTAGCTTATACAAATATATGTAATATTTGCCTATGAAGTTTACATAAATACTATAAATACCAACTCCAAGTTTTATAGTTATTAAGTGAAAAAGTTTTTTTTCCCCTTTCCTTTGGCTGCCCCAGGCCTCAATCTTGCTGATTGGTCCTAGAAATATGTGCCACAATATCAGGCTAAAAGGTGAAAAAATTAAAAGCAACTTTAACATGCAATTTTGCAATCTCAACTTTTTTGATAAATTGAGTTAATCATTTGATCACAAACACCTTTGGGTATCCATATCATTTTTTTCTCACTAGAATATCACTGCTTTCCTGATGAGAGCACCCAAATTTATGTCTTCCTGATCTACTCAAGTCTTCAACTGTGCGACTACTAAAGAACTAAATACTGCATGTTAAAAGAGGGTGTATGGCTTCATTAAATGTCTGCTAAATCATTGAGCTAGATTTAATTCTCTTTTGCAACACTTGAAGAATTGTCCTAACACAAAAACATTCAGTTATAAATCTAAAAAAAATCAAATCTTAAATAAAATAGAACTCTAAAAATATATTTTAGCATGTATACAACCAAAATAGAGAAATGTTAAAGAGGATACTTTTTATTTATTTTAACTAACTTATTGCAATCTTTCATCTTTGAAACCAATATTCACTTTAAATTCATCCCAGAATTTTGGATTATCATGAACACCTGACAGTTTTTAATTGATTGCTTACAGGCTAAAAATTTTTTTCTCTTTCATTTGACGGATTGTGTCACACCAGAATCTGACAATGAATTTTATTCGACCTTTCTCCTTAACTTATTCATCTCGAACTCTTTGTATTCATCTTGAACTCTTTGTCACATGAGTGATGGGCCATCTTGGTGTGGTGGAAGACAAAGCTTCATAAAAGTGCGTCATCTTGTCAGATTAATGCAGAGCAAACATCTTTTTTAAAAAATGTTTAGTGATTTAGAGGACAATTTAGTCCAAATTAGGTTGTAATATTGAAATGTTGAAAAGAGTAAACTTCATACATCAAAGATCAGTATTGGAATAACTCAAATAATATTTACGTATGAGGACCAGAATTATTTTATAATTATTATAAAATTTACAGGAGTGACAAGATATGGAATGTCCTTAAGAAAAGTGTTATGGTGAAACAGTTTAACAATGTATGTGAGTCAGTTGTGCTTACTAAACCTCCTTACCCCTTTACGGAACTATAGACATTAAAAAGAAATATTTTCTGCTTAGGAATATCCACCAAAGTTTAATTGCTCTGGGGCCCCTGATACTGTTAGGAATTTTCATGAGACTGAAGATGAATGGTTTGATATTCCTTGAGCAGAAATCATCTATCTATTCACAGAAAAGACATCACTGAGGTGAAGAAAAGAGTGGATTGCCTCATCTATTGTAGGTCATTCATCTCACATCCAAGACTTTTTATTATAAAGTCCTGAAAGATTCTCTGCCTTGTGTGTTTATACCAATAGACAGAGACCATTCATACTGTAAATCAATTAACTCATTTCTTATTTTGGCAGGATCAGTAGTGATTTAGCAGTAGAATATGAGCGCAGAGTAAAGACATTGACCTGACACATTTATCCTGTCCATGGAACAACAGAGAAATATGAAAGACAAAATAATCACAAGACAGAAAAAC
This sequence comes from Pedetes capensis, assembly GCA_007922755.1. NCBI lineage: Eukaryota > Metazoa > Chordata > Mammalia > Rodentia > Pedetidae > Pedetes > Pedetes capensis. The sequence continues at coordinate 3,865 of VMDO01033318.1, forward strand.
TATTGTTCTGAAATAGAAATGGAGAGAAGTAAAGTGACCTGAATCCTTTTGACACAAGATACTGAAATCTGATATTAGCGTGTTTCTGTAATAAGATTGTTCACCTATATAAACATATACACACAGATATGTACATGTGCACATACATATATTGACAGATATTTTCTGATTATTTATTATTTATCTTAAGACACAAATAGTATATTGTTTTCAATAAAAGCAAGTAGAAAGAACAACACAAGTAGATAGAATTCTGAAATTTAACCTGTCTGAATTAAGCGCACACAGACAGGAACGAAGAAAACATTTCTGTTTTTTCATTATGGTTGTTTTATCTCTCAAATGTTTTTCATAAATTTTGTCCAAAACTTTCTTTTCCATAAGTACATAAAATAACTGTTAATCCAATGTGGTTTTATGAGAGTTGATGGTAGGACACACTGTGCTCTCTTTTCGTAATTTTTCTTGCCATCACTAGTAACTGTTCTTAGTCAAACAGTTTTAATTAGCATAAATTAATGGCAGCAAAAAGACATTTTTCTACTGCTTTTAAAAACAATAAGTAAAATTATGTAAATGTTACATGTATTTAACTGACAACTATTTTGCTCTAAATTCTGGAAGCTAACCTTTTCTGCCTTAATAAGTACTTATTTGCCATCAAAATTATCTTTAGTAGTATCGATTTAGAGGATAGTAACTTTTAAGTGCAAACTATTAATCTAAGAATATACAGAAAAGATATAATTATATCTAATAATTAAGAAAGATATTAACAACAATTGTATAGAAATTAAAAACATTATTTTAAATGCTGCAACTTTAACAATATGCTTTAGCATCACCTAAATTTACAGAGGTCTGCAGCCATAGCACATATCCCACGTGTTCTCAGAAGCTAAGCAGAGTTTGCCTGGTTAGTCCTTGGGTGGGAGACTGGGAATACCAGGTGCTGCAGTCTATGGAGAAGGACCTATCAATCCACTCCTGAAACAAATAGCTGTTGAAAATCCTATGAATAACAGAGAAGCACTGACAATAGTGCCAGGAATGGCACAGTGTTGGAGAGAATCTCATTCTCTTGTACAATGGTCACTATGAGTTGGACCCAACTTGACAGTACCTAGCAGCAACAACAACAAATTTACAGAAACCATTTCAACTCCACATCTTCCAGTGACTATCCTATGGCTCTGTTCCTTTTCATATCCAAACTCTATCAAAATTCATTATCCAACAGCCTAGTAATTCTGTTTTGTGGATGTAACTTTTAACCATTACCACACAAAATAGCACATTAAAACAGAAAAATGCATAGAAACAAATATATAGTTAAAAATAACTATGAAATGATTACTTGATAAAACACCCAACATGGTTAAGAAATAGTCATTATTTCCCAAACTCTATGTAGAACCATAAGCACCTCCATTAAGTTTGTAAGCAACTTTTGTGCTATTTATTAACTTGTTTTGTTTTCACCTTTTTTAGTGATAAGTTCCTCAGAACAAATTTTGTCTTCTCACTTTTAATACATTATATCAATACAATTAAACTATATATATATTAATTTGCGTCCTGTTCTTCATAAATATGTATTAACACATTTTTTGTATATAATTAATCAATGTTGCTGTGACAAGCATAACACAATTCCCTTACTGATTTCAATGTTAAGGAAAACAGAGTTGTTTTCAGCAGTTTCTCATGCAAAGCTGCCATGAACACATGTGTCCATGTCTCCCGTTTCATATTTGACATAAAACACATGGCTACATGTAAGCATCTAAGACTCTTGAGAGGATACATTGCACTATGGAGGATACAATAATGGTTATCAATAGATTAATACTAAGAAACTAAATTATACTCTTTACCGAAGTCTTCATCAACCAAAATGATCAAAAAATATAAAAAAGATCCAAAAAGCAATATGTTTGTTCTAACCAAGTATCTTACTTACTGATTACTTGCTACTGATTTTACACAACAGATATATTTATGTAAGAATGGCAAGAAATGTCTGCTATTGCACACATTCCCTTCCTGTACAGATAATAGGTAGTCCAAAGAAATCTTGCTTAAAACAAATTTAATGAGAAAATTTGAAGGAATTGCTGAGAAAATAGAGCCCTTGAAGTATGGGCAGATATAATAACTAATATTTGAGGAATATTTATAATTATAATGTCATTACCATTTATTCCAAACCAGGGGAAGAACATGCTAAGAAAAGATGCCCATTTAAAGGAATTTACACTTGCTGAAGAATTTCTCTTGCTCCCTGTGAAAATGAAGAGGTCCAGAGAAACATTCAGTTTCCAATTTGTTATAGATTAATAATCGTGACATTAGAATCTCTAATCCATATTAGCTCATTATTTTCTAATTGTTGAGATGGGAAGTTATTGATACATATGATTAAATGATTGTTATATCATTATACATCCCACAGGTAAAAATAGACCTTAGAGGTACACGACAATCCGTTCTTCTGTGCATCTCAATGGTAGAGTACTTCCTTAATACACATGAGGCCCTGGGTTCAACCCCAAGTACTGAATAAAAATAAAAGAATATGGATAAGAAAGACAACAGATAAAGTTCCATCTCAATAAACCAGGAAAGAGTTATGTAAGCCCAAACTTTCCCATAAGAAAAACAAGAACAACAACAAAGACAAAAATCAAAAAACAAAAAATGATCATACTGGAAATAGTTTAAAACAAAGACTAGGAAAACATAATAACAGAGAACATCAACAGAATTAAAAGCCAATTTTAGCAATCATAAAACAGACAACTGACACACTTTAGCTACACAAAGAAATAAACAGGAAACAATAAATAAACTCAGAAATGAAGGCTGGGTGTTGTGGCACATGCCTATAATTCCAGCAAGTTAGGAGGCAGAGGCAGAGGCAGAGGATGGTAATTTTGAGGCCAGAGACAAATTATGTAACTTAGCGAAGCACTATCTGAAGATAAAAAATTTAAAAAGGGGTCTGGGAGTACAACTCAGTGGTAGAATGCTTATAAAATATGCATGTGGACTGGGGTTCAGTCCAACAGCACTACCACCATCAAAAAAGAAAAGAAAGAAAGAAAGAAAGAAAGAAAGAAAGAAAGAAAGAAAGGGAAAGGAAAAATGGATGTTACTATTGGTATCAACACAAATACAAAAAGTTATAGATTACTATGAAGTACTATACACCAAAAAATTAGATAACCTAGAAGAAATGATGAATTCTTAGACACATTAACTTAAAAAGAATAAACTAGAGAGAAAAAGAAATATTTGAAAAGACCAAAAACAAGAAGACTGAATCAGTAATCAAACATATTTCATCATGGAAAAGTCCTGGAATTGATGGGTTCACTACTGAATTCCTCTGAACATTTAAAGAATGAACTCACATCCTTTTCTAATTCTTCCAAAAAGACTGAAGAGTATGGAATATTTCTAAATCCTTCTTATGAGGCCAATAATACTCTGACAGTATAGCAAGACAAAGATAATATAAGAAAAAAAAAGCAACATGCCACATGAACACAGATGTAAAAATTCCTCACCAAAAAAATTAATAAAACCAATCCAATAACACATGAACAAGATCATTTATCATAGTCAAGTGGGATTTATCCTAAGGATGCAAGAATGACTTCATATACACAAATCAATAAATGTGATACATCACATTAACCAAATGAAAGACAAAAACCATATATTTATTTCAATAGGTGCAGAAAAATGCCTTTGCCAAAATTGAACAATGTCTCTCACAACAAAAAAGGGCAGTCTATTCAATAAATGATGTCAGGAAAAATGATATATCAATATACAGATGAATGAAATTAGCCCCTTTTCTCACTCCATATAAAAATGGAACTAGAAATGTGTTAAAAACTTAACTGATAAGCCTGAAATCATGATACTTCAAGAAGAAAACAAGAAAAAGTCTCTTTGGTGTTGGTCTGGACAATGATTATTAGTTGTTGTTAATTATCACTTACATTTTTATTTTTTAAAGGCAAGAAAACATTTATTTCTATATTTGAATCATATACAGTGAGTGATTCATGTTGATATGAACTGTGTTTTTGAGTTCCTCTTATCATGGGCATGATCATTTGTTTTCCATCTATCAGAGACATAAGAGAACACAAATATACTACTGACATCATGACCTCTCTAATCATGCCACCAGCTTATTCCTCTGTCTAGTGAATGCTGAGCCACGAATCACAAATAGGTGGGTGAGACATGGCCTAAGTGAGCAGCTGTGATACTTCCAAAGAAATTAGAGTGAAGAATGGAGACACATTATAAATCAGGACAATAACAACAGTGATAATATTTCGATTCTCTATTATTTTACTTGGTTTAGTTGATAAAGTGATGCTCAGCACTCTCTGATGACCTGGTTTCAATCCCCAGTAGTGTAAAAATGAAAGAAGGACATGGCAATCCATTCTTGAAGCAATTCCAAAAAAAATTAGCTATTAAAAACTCGACGAGGGTCACTGGGCTGGGATTTAGCTCAGTTGGTAGAGCGTTGCACTGCAGTCTCTGAGGTCCTGAGTTCTATTCCCAGCACCACAAAAACGGGAGGAGGGCCTGGCAATCCACTCCCAAAGCAATCCCGAAACGTTCAGCCATTGAAAACCCTATGAGGGTCGCTATGAGTTGGATACCGACTCTACGGCACCTAACAACAACAACAACAACATGAGCGTCACTATGAGTAGGACCAGACTCAACAACACCTAACAAGACGAAGAAGAGATAGTCATCACTTTATGTTGCACTCTTTGATTATGTGCATTATCTGTATTGGTGGTGAGGTGGTGTGCAATACACATGCAAAAATCTAGTAGATTAAAAATACTTTTGTAATACAAAATGCAGTAAGCATAATGTTCACAGAGGTTGAGTTTATTTTACCTTAGCTGCATTTCTCAAAAGCATCAAGAAGTTCAATATTTTTTATTTTTAAATCAAATATACAAACACATTTTCCTTGTCCAAAAGAGATTCCACAGACATTCTTCATTTGTCTTTTGTAATGGATTTTTCATATTATGAAATAATATTCTTAGATAATCATTCATATTCTCTCTATATATAATACTATTGATTGTCTAGAGAATGAGGGGGGGGAAGGTGTGCCTCAGTGTAGTTCTTTTGAAAAGCATGGAATTTTTCAAGTGAAAAGGGCTTGGGAGTCACCAGTTTCTGTTCTTCTTAATTATTATTTTTAGTTTGAGACAGTGTCTTACTAAGTTGTGCAGGTTGCCCCTGGCCTTAAACTCATGATTTTTCTGCCTCAGTCCTATGAGTTGCTGGGTTTACAAGAATGTTCCACAATGCGTGGCAGGTTGTATTTATTTATTTATTTATTTATTTATTTATTTATTTATTTATTTGCTTGCTTACTTACGTACTTACTTACTTATTTTGTCGTACTGGGGTATTGAACCTAGGGCCTCATGCATGATTTTTTAAGTGCCCCATCACTGAGCCATTCTTTCAGCCATGTTTTTTACTTTGTATTTTGAGACAGTGTTTTGCTGAGTTACACAGGGTACATCTGGCCTTGAACTTGCTATCCTCCTGTCTCTACCTTCCTAATAAGTGGGATTAAAGGCTTGTGCCACTGCACTTGGGTTGGTTTCATTTTTAATATCACCTCAAAAACACAAGCAGCAAAGGAAGAAACAGACAAATGGGACGGCATCAAAGTAAAAAGCTTTTCAGTAGCAAAGCAAACAATCAACACAGCGAAGGGACAACCTACAGAAAGGAAGAAAACATTTGCAATCTATACATGCGATGAGTTTGTATCCAAAATACATAGGGAACTCAAACAACTCAAACTTTAAAACCAATAACCCAATTGATAAAAGGCAAAAGACTAAAATAGACATACATTAATGGAGGAAGTATAGATAATCAACAGGTAAATTAAAAGAAATGTTCAGCAGCATTAATCATCAGGTAAATACTATTAAAAAGAACAACAAAATATCACCACATACTGGTTCAAATAACATTTATCAAAAAGATGAAAGATGAATGTTGATGAGAAAGTGGAGTAAAAGAAATCCTTATTCACTGTTGGAAGAATGCAAATTAGTACAGCCACTATGGAACCAGATTGAGAGTGCCTACAAAAATTAAAAATATAGTTTTTATGATCATATAATCTAGTAATATCTTGGTATATAGCCAAGGAAATGAAATTAGTATGTCAAAGTTATATCTGTACTCCCATGCTCACTCTTCCAGTATTTACAATATCCAAGATATAAAATCTACCTAAGTATCCCTTGATGGATGAAATAATTTAAGAATTGGTGTATATGCACAATATAATACTAATGATCCACAGCAAGAAGGAAATCCTGCCATTCAAAACAGCATAGTTAAATATGGATAGAGGACAGCATGTCAAGTAAAATAAGCCAGATGCACCAAACATAAAAATCAAATGATCTTATATGTGGAATCCAAAAGAGTTAATAATAATCTCATAGAAGTACAGAATATTACAATGGTTACCAAAGGCTTGGGGCTTAGGGGAATAAATTAAAGAGATCTAGTATAAAATATTATGACTATTATTTATAATACATTGTATTCTTGAAAATGCTAAGAGAGTAGATGTGACGTTTTCTCACCACAAAAATGATAATTATGTTGGATAATACATTTGTTAATTAGCCTGATTTAGTCATGCTATGAGAGATTTATGCTTCAAAATGTCATGTTGAGTTTATGTTAATTTTTTAAAAAATATTTTATTAAAAACTAAAATCAAAGCCATGCGTGATGGTATACATCTGCAATCCCAGCACTTGGGAGGCTGAGGCTAGAGAATCTGCATTTAGAGTTCAATCAGGCTGCATAGTGAGTTCAAGACCAAACTGGGATACATTGTGAGGTACTGTTTCAAAAAACAGAACAACCAATAACAACAAAAAGACACTAAAATAGATCATAATATCTTTACAATCCATTTAGGATAGATGACATGTAATCATTTCAAAAACACATATACATTCAGGAAATGCAACATTCACAATGTAGATTCAATTTTCCATACATCCATGTTAGATCTAGAATTTGTGAACAGTTGAGAGTTGGTGAAAGAGTTTTATGCTTTATGTCTTGCGTGGTAGGAATGTCAGTGAGCAGGTATCTGTGCCCATGTGTTTGCAATAATTAAAAAAATAGTCCAGGGAACTGACTTTGAAGCTGAGTTTTCCTAGGACACACAGTGATTTTGAGTAAGTTATTTATTCTTTGGGAGGTCACTGAGATTGATTTAACATTTCAAAATACCTGTATGCTTTCTCTGGTCTAAAGAATACATGTACCTAAAGGATTCTTCTTCATTTAGCAAAACCATAAATATTTCTGAACTCTAGAAATTACAGAGTATTCAGAACATTTCAATATCATTATTACTTAAGTCTTTGATTCAACAGATAGATGATAGAAATATAGTTAGATAGAGGAAATGTATGTATGTGTCTGTGCTATCCTTTATTGCCATACTTATACAGCCATTCTGTACTTTCATATTCTTTTAATTGATGATGATTTTCTAACCATTATCTTTGAATGCCACAGCTGGCTTTAGCATCTGATAATGAAAACTTCTAAGGTTCTCATCTTGCCTTCTCAGCAAAAATGTAATTTTTAAACTAGATAGTCCTAGGCTGTGCTCTACAAGGTGTGCCATTATGAATGCTTAATTTGAATTATTAAAAATAATAAAGCTTCGTGAGAAAACAATAATTTAATACCAAAGATGGTAACACATATAAATAATATAAGTAGTCTGAAAACAGAAAACACATGAACACAAATATACAAATATTTTTTGAGGGTTATGGATAAATATGAACCTTCACAAAAACAATATTGAACTTGAACTGCTGAAATTAGGAAACAAAAAACTCTAAAGACCAAAGTAAAATTTTTATACATGCTTTTTATACTATATATTTTCATAAGCATCTATGTTTTACTCCCTTGGCCTATTGGAAGACATTTTTCCTGGCAAAGCTACTCTCTTTCCCCAATGATTAACATTCCCATATTTAATATGCCTAAAATGTTTTATGAAATTAATTTTGTTACAAAAATCTAAATAGAAAGTTTATCAGTCTCAAGTATCTAAATTGAAATTTTATCAAATCTCAAATGTTATTCATTAACCATACATTTCAACCTCTTTTCCTATGAGCTTCCAGGTTTCTTTTCTCTGAAACTCTGTAAGCATATTGCATCAAACCGTTTGGAGACTTGGGACTGGTTAGTTATCCAAAATAACTCTTTGAATTGGAAGAGTCTCTTTAAACTGGTATCCTGTTTGAAGAATCCCAACTTTTTCATCCTGAGAATGATTATGATAAATATATTAATAATTATCTTGGCAATATCAACTCATTAAAATCATAGTGTATAACAAGTACTGACATACAATATTGCCTTGAAAGCATTGTGATATATATTTCTTTAAAAAGTTGCCATAATACACATAAATTCTGTTATGATTTTGAACAGTACTTCCGCCCCTGGAAGTATGGAGGGAGCATATATACCTTGTTCTATGAATTCTAAAAACAACACCAGAATATCCTTAATTTTATTTGTATCAAATTAAAATGTAACTTTTAATTTTCTGCATTATAACTTTTTTCTAGACCTGTTTGTGTGGGTATTGGGGAAGAGTGGGGTAAAGGAGTAAGTAAAAATGCCTTCTGGGCATGGCGGCACACGCCTGTAATCCTAGCGACTCCAGAGGCAGAGGCAGGAGGATGGCAAATTGGAGACTAGAGGCAGTCTGCATAATTCAGCGAGACCCTGTCTCAAAATGTAAAGAAAAGTAGGCTGGGGGGTGCAGCTGATTAGCCCAGTACTTGCAAAGCATGCAAAAGCGAAGACCTGGGTTCAACCCCAGTACCGGGGGAAAAAAAAAAGTCAATTTTTAATAAAACCGTGGTGTTACATTGTCATTAATCACTGTCAGAATCATATTCCCTGGTTTCAACGAACTTATTCCATGACTCTTGCAACTTTCTGAAGCAGTTCTGTAATAAATTCTTACTGTAATAATACTTTCTAAATTTAAACATTCACTGTATCTTTTGATCATCCCTTGAACATTAGGAAAATTAGCTATTTGAGAAACTAATTGTAAATATGTTTTTCCCAGTTTGTTATTAGCCTTTTGCCTTTATTTATGATGCATTTTAAAGTTTTTCAATATTCAGGATTTTATGTTAAGTAACCAAGTTATCATCTTTAATAAAACAAAATTCCCTCACAAAAAAATAAAACAATGGTATATTTCTCTTGTAGTATTTGCAGCTACGGTCTGGGATTTAGCTCAGTTGGTACAGCGCTGCTCTGCAGTCTCTGAGGTCCCGAGTTCAACTCCCAGCACCGCAAAAATGGGAGAAGGAACTGGCAATCCATTCCCAAAGCAATCCTGGAACAATCTGCCATTGAAAACCCTATGAGGGTTGCTATGAGTCGGACACAACTCGACAGCACCTAACAACAACAACAACAACAACAACATTTGCAGCTACACAATTTGTTTTCTACAAATAGACCAAATAGTTCTATCATCACTGTGAATAAACAATTCACTGTTATGTTCACAAAAGTTTGCTTTAGCAATTTTCATACTTAAGTTCTCTGACCAAATAATGATTCTGTGGTGATGACTGTTTGGTGGGCCTAATTGTGCACAAGACGAAGATTCAAAATGCAATTGATATAATTTTGAAATAGGTATTCAAAATAGTATGATAAAGCTTTTACAAAGCTGGTATTTTTAAATACAGGGGATTCTCAAATGTCAAAGCCATATGTACATATGTGCATATATAATATTACATATATTTAGCATATTAAAATACTGTGGTTGGTAATATAAAAATATACAAACTATCCTAAAACCTTAATTGGAAATGACATTTGATGTCACAGATTATTTTAAATAATCAATTTTCAGTAATGTTTTAGTATTTCCTAATGCTGCCAAATAGCACTAACAGAATTTTCAGAATTTGTCTAATATTTTCTATAATAATTATTTATTAGTTTCAATATACATGACATAATTGTCCTCTCTATATATTTTTAGATGTGCAATATTAGCAATGAATTTTGACTGTTAAATTTATATAATTTTCTGAGGCAAACAGGCAAGAAATTCTCATTGCAAGCCTCTCTAGAAACTAGAGAAACCCTCAGGAAAGCCTGACTTTTAGTTGGCCTCAGAAAATATTTACCAAAACTGATGAAATTTCATCATTACTCCTCTCCATGATTGAAGCCAACATACCCAATAAACCTCTATTGAACTTTGTGCTGAGGTTATGTGTATGATGCAGAGATAATTTGGAGTAGGGTGGGAGTATTTTGCATTGTTCATAATGAATTTTTGGTAAAATAGTGTGTGCCTGTAAAATAATAGGACTGATTTTCTTATGGTCTCATAAAACTTACAAATCTCCTTATGAAATTGGAAAGGAAGAGTCTCCAATATGTTTAGCAGAGTCAAGTTGATGAAATCAGCATATATTTATTCTTGAAAGCTCTGAAAAGGGCAACATATAATTGCCATTTTTGCTATGCTGATTAACATAAGTACTGTGTAGCCTCTTTTGGAACACAAAATTATAGAGTAAAATTTCCTGTCAATATAATTGTAAATCTTTATAGTGACATTTTTTACCACCACACTTAGTATTACAGAATTCTTTATGGGAAATAATTACTAATTATTTTCTTTGGAAATGAGAGAGTGACTTGTCTAGTTACCTATACCAACCACCATAGAAATATGACAGAACATAGGATTTCCTCTTTTCACTGCTTTTTCAGAAAATAATTTTATCAACAATTTCATTATTTATAATCAAATCTTTATGTTTAAGACTACTAGGCTTTCTTATTTTCTTCTTAGGGGAAATGTGAGTAACTTATAAGGAAATAAGTAAATCATCTATAAAATTGTCATTGACAAGAAACCTATATCTTATGCATATAAGTAATAAGGAAGTAAAATGGAAATTGTTAAAGGTTTTAATATGTTTCTCTTTAAAGTCTGCTTTATCATTGTCTATTCTAAGATTCTTATAATACAGTCATAAATATTTGAGGTGTTTGGCATTGAACTCATTTTTCTCATTTACTTGATGAGATTGAGGTGGGCTTGCCTATTCCACTAAACAATGAGATGTTTCTGAAAAACCAATGCAGGACACCAAAATATTCTTTAGTTCTCAAAATCAAAAGTATTCTATCTTTTCTGAGTGGCAGATAAATATAAATAGTGCTTTCCATGTTAGGTAAAAGCATTCCCATGTTCAATCTAGTAAATCAGATCTACTTTTCTAATTCCAGAATTCAGGCACATTTCCCAGTAGTTACCCTGATACTCATCTTTTCCTGATTTTGTGACAGGATGTGATTTTCAGTAATGTAGTAAATAAACCTTGAAATATCAATTATACAATGTCTCCTACCTCGTAAGGATGCATAATGTTTTATGGTAAATCTCTCTCTTATGTTTACTAATCTATTCATTTAGTATTTTCAAAGGAAGTTATCATCTGACCAGAGAACTAGAGTGATGAAGAGAAAAATCTTGTATTTTGACCACAGAAAGCAAAGAAGACTCTTTGAAGTGCATCATTCCAATGTCATAGGTAATTTCCATAGAAAAATTTTGAAAAAAAAAGGAGTCAATGGAAATCAGGTAATATTCTTTGTGTACTTAGAAATGTAAAAAGAGGAAAAGGACAAAATACTCTTTAGAATTTTGAGATTTGAACTATGGTATAATAGGATATGATATAATTAGTAGCCAAGGATCGATTACTAAGAAAAACTGAAAGGAACTATGCATGCAAGTCTTACAGTAGAATAAAATAAGATTTTATTCACTTATAATTATGGCAGCATACAGAAAACATTCTAACCTGCACAGATCTCCACCACCTGTCACAGATAATAAACAACTAATGTTTATTGAGCTTATTTAAAATGTAGTTCTAAGGGCTCTGTTGTTGTTGTTGTTGTTAGGTGCCATCGAGTTGGTGTCTGATTCATAGCGACCCTACTTAACAACAGGCAAAACACTCTTGTCAGTGCTTCTCTGCTGTTTACAGAGTTTTCAGTGACAGATTGATTTTTGGGAGTGGGTTGCCAGATCCGTCTCCCAAGCCTACAGCACCTGGTGTTCCCTGTGGTCTCCCAACCAAGTACTAACCAGGCCGGACTCTGCTTAGCTTCAGAGAGCTGATGGGATGGGATGGCACAGGGCTATGGCTACATGCATCCAAGGGCTCTAATTACATGAATTCAGTTAGTAACCACATTGACCCATAAAGTACAAGAGAGTAGTTTCCTATTTTTTATAGATGTGAAATGGAAGTTAAAAACAAATTGAAGTTAACAAATTTGTAAATAGAAAACCTAGGGTAGGAACTAGACATTTGAGAGTCAGAGTAGCACTCATTATTTTTCTACAATATTACCTTCTAATGGAGTATGAAAGACAAATGTTTAACCTGGGCATATCAATAAACTATACTATGGCTATTTCTGCATGTGCATTTCACCAAAAAGACACTTGTAAGGATAGCAAAACTTTACAAGTAGTCAAAACTGAAAATAACCCAAAATGTCCATCTACACTTGTGTGAATAAACTAAGCAATTGACAACTACATGAAATGATGTAGAGGAATCTCACAAATATAGCCTTAATGAGAGAAAGCAGAAATAAAGTTCATGCCACATGATTCCATTTACACACAGTTCAAATAAAGTAGAAACTAACCTATAATATTCAAATCAGGATAACGGCCAATTTGTCAAAGGGAACATAATGATAAAAAAGGGGTAACATAGTTTCTAGGGGAATGTTATGACTTTATTTCTTAATGTGGATGCTGAATATACAACTGATTGATTCTTGAAAGTCATTAAGCTATGTGAATTATTAAGCTTGTGAATTATTAACTTATATATGTGTTTTGAGAGTGTTTTATTTCAATTAAATATTTCCATAAAATTAAATTTAATAGATAGGACATATAAAAGTTCATAGATGGAACATATAGTGGGCTATTACCCTAAGTGTTGCAAGCCATAAAATCTTTAAAAGTATCTTGCATTTAAAAGGATATAGCATATATTAGAAATCTCACCAATGGGAGATAATCAATTCTCTGCTGTTTGTGTGTGTGTCTGTGTGTGTATCAGCAGCACTTTATTTATATTATATGATTTAACAACTTGTTAATGTCATTATGGTTATGGAATGGGAAAGAAAAAGAACTTCATACACCAGCATGGCCATTGGTATTAAACTTTTTTAAAACCATGAAGAATATCTATCTATCTATCTATACCTTCATATAAAAGATTGCATTCATCTAATTGTGAGAAAAGAGGACACATTTTTGCCTTAAATATTTGAATCAAGAAGCCCCCAGTCCCTTCAAGTGATGGTGGTAAATTAAAGAAATTTTCAATCTCATCTTCATGGCAATGAGTCTCATAAAAAGAAGTGTTTTTTCTCTAATAAAATTTACATAATTTATTTTCAGAATAAAAATGAAATTTCTTCCTCTTGGAAAAATGCAGTTTAATTCCTAATTGTCTTAAAATTGGTTCTTTAACACTGATGGTGAGCACACATAAAGTTAGTTGCCCTTATTGTTTATACATTTACTGCGTGGGAATAAGCTTTTGTAGCTAAGAATAGGCAATGTACAAGAAATTAAGAAACTTCTAGAATTGGGCATAATTTTCAAATACTTTTCATATATGCAGTTTTCCTTTATTTAGCACTATTTTGAAACCACCAAGTTCTTGTTTTCAAAGATTTTCACTGTTCAACAACTCCATGACAGTTTTTTTCTTTTAAGAAATTTTTAATGTACATCATAATGTGATTCATTTTGACATGCTTTTCGTTGTGACAATTTTCATATATGCAATTTGATAAGCATTATACATATAGGTTACCCCTTACCCTCCTCTATGTTTCCCCCCTCCCCCCTTCCTATCTAAGTTTCCCATCCAAGTCTTCTCTATCTTTTACTATATAGTATTTTTCTATATG
>VMDO01033319.1:0-18050 GCA_007922755.1 Pedetes capensis
GTGGTATGGTTCTCTGTATGGTTCAAATGACCCTATATGTTTGTCAAAATCCATATAACTGTACATGATAAAGAATGACTTTACTGTATGCAAACTTTTAAAAAGCTAGGGTGCTCGGTGAATACAGGATGGAACAAATATAGGCTATGAACAAATGAATCTAACTGTATTAAAAACTAAGAAAGAAGCTAATCTATATAACTTTAACTTTAGAAAATAGTGCTTTGCCTAGATGCTATAAGGCTTAAAAACAAAAAGAACGGTATACATTGCACTGTTTTTGGTGAATCTGTTTCTCTCAGGGACACATATTTATAGACAGGAAGAGCCAAATTTCTGTCAGAAAAAGAAGTTATAAATAAGCAAGGGGGCTTGGAGGTAGGAAAGATAAGAAGGCTAGAGTGAACCCTGTGATGCTGGACTAGAGCCAGAGAGATAGATATGAACTCATGCTTATTTTAATATATATGGATAGCTAGATACAGAAATAACATGGATATTTGTATACACATGGGTGAGAATATATACATATACTTCCTAGATTTTTCTGCTGAGAGTATCTAGAACCATGAGACAAACACAAGTAGTGCCCACATCTTGGTTTTTAAATATAGTTCTCTGGTAAAAAAACAACCAAGGTTCCGTGGAGATACTGTTGATTCTAGGCTGCAAGAAGGAATATACAAGATGGACTTAAAGCTACTTGTAGTGCAGAAATTCAGGAGATGCTATAAAAAAAAAAAATGAGGCATGTCAAAAGGGCACTGGAATGAACCCCCAATCAAAGATGGTATAATTTGAACAACAAAATAAATAACAGTAGTACTGGATTACAACCCAAAGAATTAATGTCTATAAATCCATACTGATATAAATGACTGTACAGATTTTTTAAATGAGGAGAAAAAGAAGCCAGGCATAGTGGCACACACCTATAATCCCAGTGATTTGGGAGGCTGGAGGATTGCAAGTTTGAGGCCAGAGGCAGCTGCTGTAACTTACCAAAACCCTGGCTCAAGATAAAGTAATAAAAAATGGGCTGAGGGTGCAGCCTGGTGGTAGAACACTAGCAAATCATGTACAATGCCCTGGGTTCAACAACTAAGTACTGCTAAAAAAAAAAAAAGGAAAAGGGAAAGGAACAATTAAATGTAAGAGTTCCCTATAGAAAAGTTTTTTAGTACTGGGGATTGAACCCAGAGCCCCACACACAAGTACTCCACCACTGAACTATACCCCTAGCCCTTTTAATTTTAGTTGGAACACTGTCTTGCTAAGTTTTCCAGGCTAGGCTGGAACTTGCAATCATCCTACCTCAGCCTCCTGTGAAGCTGGGATTACAGATGTGTGCCACCAGATATGAAAAATTAGCTTGAAAAATTAGTTCCTATGAAAGAAAGATGAAGCTGATATGATGGTCTTTTGTCTAGCTTGTCCTTAAAATAAGAGTGACTCATTTAAGTGTCATTATGGGGTAAATTGTGGATGCATTAGTTGCTGTAATCACAACAATGGGATTAAAAATGCTACTTGTGGGGGCTGGAGGTGTAGCTTAGTGTTTGCACACTTGCTATGCTAGAGGACCTGGGTTCAGATCCTCAGCACTGTAAAAATAAACAAACAATGCTTTGTATGCCACTAAGGAAGGTAACTACAGCATGCTTAAATTCATGTGTGATCTCTAGAAAGTTAACTTGTGTCTTAGACCACAATTAGCTTTTATATGTGGACCCAAGTGTCAAGCAAAGCTTATGTAACATACCTCTGTTTGGGTCCTTATGTTACTAAGTGATCTCAAGGCCATATTTGTTTGATGACTTTGATAATAAGTATTCCAATGTTTGCTTATTCAAACTTCTTGGGATTTAAGGATAGGCCAGTAAGTTCATCATTTACACTGAAAGATTTCAGAAGATTTTTAAAACCTCTTATTTCTTGCAAGATCAGAAAAAAGCATAATTAGAATTTTTATTATGGCACATTGATATTGCACTTTTGGAATTACAAGGAAAAATGAGCAAAATGAATTTGTGGATTCTTAAAAATGCTTTCTCATAGCATTATGAACTTGTGGTGGAAGCTGATAGAGATGGGCTAAAATTATATCTTCCTCGTAGCAGTTGTGTGAATTAATTTCCATGTGCTTTAGTTTTTTAATCTAGTTTGGTTTTCTAAACTCTGCTTAATTTTACATTATAATACAATACAAATATCTACTACACAGGATTGAAACAATTATGTGAGTTAAGCTATGCAAAATGACTCAGATATCTTTGCCCTAAGTTTGTAATATCCATTCACAACCAATACGAATTCACTGTCAAATACTACATGACTTCATGGGTAATGTAATTATTTTATAACAGAATATTTCTAATTCCTCTTTCCCAACCTTTATAATATTGCTATTATTTATTTCTCTTGTCCATAAACTATAAAGACAAAACAAATTGATATTATTTTGAAAAAATATATTTTCATAATAAAGAACGAAATTCTTGGTATTTAAATGTTTCAGGAATTTGGACTTCAGGTTAGTAATTGTTAATTCTGTTCCTCATTTTTATTTAGAAAATTCAGCTCACTCTAAGTAGAAACTGGAGCTTATAAATGCAGCTGTATCATCTTTGAAAATAAAAAGCATAAGATATTTATCTGGTAGTACTGGGTAACTATGTGAGGGCATGGTTGGAAATACCCTACATAACAAGTGATTCTTTCCATATATGTACATGGAGATTTATGGCTATGAAAATGTTCACTTAGACAGGCAATATATAGTAGTGATTTAGGTAGAACAGATTGGGAAGTTACATAGAAAGGATTTAAATCCAGCCTCCTAAACTTATCATGTGAATGATTTCTGCAAGTTGTTTTACCTTTCTGGGCCTCAGTTTTCTCTTCTGTAAGATGAGGATTAGTGAAATAATATAGTATGGTGCCCAACACATACTAAGCACTCAGCAAGGGATAACTATTAGCAGAATTCAAGATATTAAATGTTCAATTAGGACTCTGTGTTTAATAACTTATAGAATTTCCTTATATCTCATTGCTAGTAAAAGGACTTGATATTAAGAAATGTGTTTTTCTTATTTTTTTGACCCATATCACTTATAGAATTACATGGTCCTAAAGCCCCATGAAGAATTTTAGGGAGCAGATTCTAAAGCCTTCCCTAGGCCTAATGAATTAAAATTTCTAGAGGACAAAGCCTGAAAGTCTACCCTTCTTTAAAAAATATCTAATCTGATTCTGAAGACCACCTGTGTTTGGGAACCTTTGAGGTAGAGCTTTTATGAGGACAGGTATTCTGTTATTTTGGGGTAGAGGTAGCAGAGGAAAAGTTGCAAATGGGATTAAGTGTGTGATGCCTTATAAATTGTAAAACACTACAAATGGAGGGAATTGTTAAGCAAAGGGGAGCATGGCTTTAAGCCCATGAAAAATTGGGTTTAGGGAGCCGGGTGCAGTGGCGCACACCTGTAATCCCAGAAGCTCGGGAGGCAGAGGTGGGAGGATCACAAGTTCGAGACCAGAGGCAATCTATGTAATTTAGCGAGACCCTCTCTCAAAAAGAAAAAAAATGGGCTGGGGGCACAGCTCAGTGGTCCAGCACTTGGAAAGCATGCAGGCATGAGACCCTGGGTTCAACCCTGAGTACCACAAAAAAAAAAAAAAATTGGGTTTAGGTTTGGGTGTGGGTTCAACATGTTAAAAGTTAAAGGGTTCAGGTTCGATTTAGAGTTAGGCTTAAATTTTTAATCCTTGTACAGAAAGATGAATATTTCTTTTCAGTTTTTCCCCCAAGTTTTAAATGCTAACGACAGAAAAAAACAATAACACATTAAAAGCTGGATTCAAAACCAGTTTTCACTGGGTTTGGGCTCAGGTTCAAGTTCAGAAAAATTTTTAAAAGTGCTTGAACCAGAACAGGTTCAGGGTTATGGTTCAGGCTGGATTCAAATTCCTGCTATCTACACACAGGATTTAAACCTATGCACAAATATTATTACATATTTGTTGTTAGTTTGACATACTGTAGGGGGTCATGTGTTGCTGTGATGCTGAAAGCTATGCCACTGGTATTACAGATACTAGCAGTGTCACCCATGGTGGACAGGTTTCGGCTGAGCTTCTAGACTAAAACAGATTAGGGAGAAGAACCCAGTAGCCCACTCCTGAAACAATTAGCCATTGAAAACCCTGTCAATAGCAGAGAAGCACTGTCAAGATATATAGTGCTGGAAAATGAGCCCCCCAGGTTGGAAGGCATTCAAAAGAAAACTCAGGTAGAGTTTCTTCCTCAAGGTAGAGTTGACCCTAATAATAGGAATGGGATAAAGCCCCAGGGACCTCCATTTGCTGATGTGGCACAACTCAAAATGAGAAGGAACAACTGTAAACATCCATTAGTAACTGGAATGTGGAATGTACATAGTATGAATTTAAGAAAATTAGAAATTATCAAAAGTTCAACGGAATGCATAAACATCAACATTCTAGGCATCAGTGAACTAAAATGGACTGGCATTGGCTATTTTGAATCAGATAATCAAATAGTCTACTGTGCTGGAAATGACAAAGAGAAAGGGGGCTGCATTCATCATCAAAAAAGACCATAATTTAGCAAAATCATGTCTCAAAATAAAAGATCTGTCCTGGAGTACAATGCTGTCAGTAACAGAATACTATCCATACACTAATAAGGAAGGCCAGTTAATATCACTAGTATTCAAATTTACACAGACACTGCTAAGAAGTCAAAGATTTTTACCAGTTTCTGAAACTGATCAAACATGCAATCAGGATGCACTGATCATTATTGCTGATTGGAATGCAGAAGTTGGAAACAAAACAGTTTCAGTAGTTGGAAAATATGGCCTTGGTCACAGAATCGATGGTGGAGATCGCATGATAAAATTTTGTCAGACCAATGACTTTTTCATTGCAAATACATTTTTTCACCAACATAAGTGGTGACTATACACATGGAATCCACCAAATGGAACACACAGGAACCAAACTGACTACATTTGTGGAAAGAGATGAAGGAAAGGCTCAATATCAGAAGTTAGAACAAGACAAGATGCTGATTGTGGATTAGCCCATCAACTGCTCATACACAGGTTCTAACTGAAACTGAATAATATTAGAATAATTGTACAAGAGCCAAGATATGACCTTGAGTATATCCCACCTGAGTTCAGAGACCGTGTCAAGAACAGATTTGATTACATGTTTACACCACAAAAAATGTTCAAACTAGAATGGGTTCAGGGTTCATGTTCAGGTTTTGGTTTGAAGCTCTGAGGGAATGATCATGGATTTGTTGGTGCTAGAGAGATAAGGCCTAAAGAGGTTAGTACAACTTGTTTCAAAGTTAGGAAGCAAAGCAGGCAAAATCCATATAGCATTATATAATTGCTAAATGGGTATCAGAGACATGTTATGAAATCTTTTTTTGTGTGTGTGTGTGTGGTACTGGGGGTTGAACCCAGGGCCTCACGCCTGCATGCCCTGCGAGTGCTGAACCACTGAGCTGTGCTGCCAGCCCATTTTTTTTACTTTTTGAGGCAGGGTCTCCCTAAGTTATGCAGACTGCTTCTGGTCTCAAACTTGCGATCCTCCTGCCTCTGCCTCCCCAGCCACTGGGATTACAGGTGTGTGCCACCGCGCCCGGCTTGTTATGAAATCTTGAGAAGGAAGGTTACTATGGGATGGCAAGGTCAGGAAAGACCTCCTGGGGAGATGAGAAGGAGGAATTGGTCCTGAAGGATGATAAAGATTTATGTCAGTCCCTGCTCCCTATAATCCCAGTAACTTGGGAGGCTAAGGCAGGAGGATCAGGAGTTCGAGGCCAGAGGCAGCCTACATAATTTAGCAAAACCCTGTCTTGAAATAAAAACAAAAAAACCCAAAAAAACAAAAATGGGTTGGGCATGCATTATAGTGGTGGAATGCCCTGAATTCAATCCCCCAGTACCACCAAAAAAAAAAAAAAAAAAAAAAAAAAAAATTCTTATTATGATGCAGGAGAAGGGGAACTGAAGAAAGACATGAAGAGGGGTATGGAACACACAGGTTTGTAAGACTGTTAAGAGCTGGCAGGCTAGAGAAGATTCATGTAGAAGAGTGGTAGGGAGAATGGTGGCATGGTGGCTGGGGGAAACTTGTGGAGCGCTTTGAATTGTAAACTAAGGAGTTGATACCATATTGTACACAGAGGGGATCTAAAGAAAGTTTCTGAATTGTACATATGTAGTTGGAAAGTGAGAGTCTAAAAGCAGAGCCCTTGCTGGGCACCATGGCACATTCCTGGTGAGGCAGGAGGATCGTGAGTTTGAGGATAAAGGTAGCTTGTGCAACCTAGTAAGACTGATTCAAAATTAAAAATAAAAAGGGGGTAGGGGTGCAGCTCAGTAGTACAGCACTGGCCTACCATGTGTGAGGCCCAAGGTTCAATTCCCAGTACTGTTTTTTTTTTTTTTTTTTTTTTTAAAAAAAAGGCAGAGCCCTTGAATCCAGAGGGCCCATGGACAGAAACAAAAAGCAGAAAGCTACTGCAGTGTTTTAAGTATGAACTAATAAAGGTCTGAAAGTGGAAATGGAAAAAAAAACAGATAGTATAAGTGCCAGAGGAGGAACTGACAGTTTTTGGTATCCTTATAGGGATCAAAGGCCTGCAGCCATAGCCCTGTGGAATCCGATCCCGGCAGATCTCGGAAGCTAAGCAGGGCCGGGCCTGGTTAGTGCCTGGATGGGAGACCGCCTGGGAACACCAGGTGCTGCAGGCTTGGGAGAAGGACCTGGCAACCCCCTCCCAAAAATCAATCTGCCATTGAAAACCCTATGAACAGCAGAGAAGCACTGACAATAGTGTTCCCCCTGTTGTACAGAGGGTCGCTATGAGTCGGATACCGACTCGACGGCACCTAACAACAACAACAATAGCGATCAAAGGAGGGAAGAAGCAACCACTATGTTCCTAGAGGACTGGGAATATGATGACACCCATGGATAGAAATAGGATTGGGAGAAAATGAGGTTGGTTTGAGACAGGTGGTAGCACTGTTACCGTGCTCCATAGGGAAACTGCACACTCACCTTCATGTGCTCGAAATCTGTTATCCCCATCTGAGGGAGGTTTGAGCAGTTTACATGGATGAGTTTTCGGCCACTGATGAAGTTTGAGGTAAAACACTCCTGTCAGTACAAGATCATTACTTAAAAATGTACTGAAATTGGAAGCAAGGAAAGGAGGAAGGGAAAGAAAGAGGAAGGGTGGAAAATAATCATGTTTATCCCTAGCTCTATATTGAGAAAAAATTTAAACTTATTTTGTATCCTAATAACCACACATTTTTCATCAACACTCTTGACTAAATTTAATTTAGTCAAGCTTCTTAACTTAATTTTTTTTGCATGCTACAAGAAATGCTTCTTCCTATCTCAATTATATTTTTAAGTATGTTGTTGTTGTTGTTGTTGTTGTTGTTGTTGTTAGATGTTGAGTTGGTATCCAACTCATAGAGACCCTATGTACAACAGGTGAAACACTATTGTCAGTGCTTCTCTGCTATTCAAGGGTTTTCAATGGCAGATTGTTTTTTGGGAGTGGATTGCCGGGTCCTTCTCCCAAGGTGACAGCATCTGGTCTCCCACCCAAGTACTAACCAGGCCTGACCCTGCTTCGCTTCCAAGATCTGATGGGATAGGATGGCACAGTGGTATGGCTGCAGGGCACTTTTAAGTATAGGGGGTACAAAAGACTTCAGATCTTGTGTTGTGGTAACTTAAAATTATAGTTGGCATGAGTAAATTAAGAAGATTACACTATCTTTTTGATAAAAGTAATTTGGATTAATTGGCTAGTTTACAGTAATACTTGTAAGTGGCCATGATATCTATGGCATATTTGGGGCAGATGCTTAAGATTAATAGCACAAGGTATGGAAGTTGCCACTAAAACAACCCAAGTACCAAAAAGTCAACCTTGGACAAAATGTATTTTAAAATATAGATTTCTACATTTTTTTGGTCTTTATTCAAGGAGTGCAAAGAAGTGTAATCACTAGGATAAATAGGAAAACCAAATAAACGTGATCCTTCTTTTCTTTCTCAAAATACAAATATACATTAGTTACACTCTGGGAGAGTAGCTGTGGCAGAGTACATGCTTAGCATGTTCAAAGCCCTGGTTTTGATCCCCAGCAACACACATCCACATGTGAGCATATACAAATGCACGCACATGCGTGCGCGCGCACACACACACACACACACACACACACACACACACACACTCCAAGTTACCTCCCCCACAGTCCAGACCTTTTTAAAACTCTTAGTGAACAAGAGGTAAGAGCTCAGGTCAAGATACAGAAAATGTGAAGTAGGAAGAGAGCATACAATTTCAAAAAATATTTTTGTATACCTTGTATTGAGGGAAGCCTAATTGGCTAATCCACTCTGCAACTTTCTCTGGGCTCCATTTAAGATGCTCAAATTGTGGCTCAATTCTTTTTTTTGGCTGGGCTTCTTTATCATCTCTAGATACCAGTTCCTCCAACTGTTGGGACAAATCCACAATTTTCTTTTTCCTAAAGGACTCTCCTAATTCCATCTGAGATGGTGAAAGATTTATGTTTGCATATTCTTCACTGAGGCCAGTATGCTGAAACAGTTTTGGGAGTTCTTGCGAATAACCATAATCTGTACTAACCGATTTTACCTCACTTCCTCTGTGAGATCCTAATGTATAGGCTTTCTTAATTTCATCAATTTCTTTTACTGATAACTTTCTTATTTGATCTTCAGGGTGTGCTAGCTTACCCTTGTCTACAGAATACTTAGATTTGATTGGTTCTGGCCTGTGTTCCTGAGAAAACTCTGTATATGTTTCTTTTGTTTTGGCTTCATATGGTAACTCTACATTTTTCTCCTCAGTTGGCTCTGTTTGTGTCTTCTCTTGGATTTCTGGTTTGGTCATCTCTGGAGGCACCTGACTTGTTTCTTCAGTTGATTTTTTTGGTTCCTTCTTTGGAAACTCTGCTTTAGCCTGTCCTGGCAGCTCTAGAACTGTCTCCTCAGTTGTTTTCTCTGATCCAGACACCTCTGGTGGTACCAGTCCTATCTTTTCACTTGATTTTCTTTGTTTCTCTTTTTGATTTGTAGGTTTAGTGTCCTTTAATGACTCTTGAACTTCATCAATTAACTTTCTTTGTGTCTCCTCGTCAACATCTGCTTTGATCTCTTGTGATAATACTACACCAGTCTCTTCTGGTGTCTCTGGAGTCTTTTCCTCATATGAGTTTCTTCTTGTCTCCTTTAGAACTTCTGATGTGGTCTTTTCTGATGGCTCTAGTCTTGTTTCATCAATTGATTTTCTTGATTCTTCCTCAAGAAGCTCTGATTTGATCTCTTCCAGTGGCTCTCGAAGTTTCTCTTCAGTTGACTTTCTTGGTTTCTGCTCTGGAAACTCTGGTGTAGTTTGCTCAGGTGGTTCTGTTCTTATCTCCTCAACTGACTTTCTATGCACCTCCTCTGGAACTTTTGAGTCAGTCTCTTCTGGAAGCTCTAGGTCTGTTTCTTCAGTAGACTTTCCTGTGTTTTGGTCTGGAAATTCTGGTTTAATCTGCTCAGATGGCGTTGCCCTGTTCTCTTCAATTGACTCTCTTTGTGTCTCCTCTGTAATATCTGGTTTGGTCATCTTTCCTGGCTGTAGATCTGCCTCTTCAAGTGATTTTTTTGGTTTCTTAGTTGGAAAATCTGGAGTCTCCCAAACTGTTTCTTCATCTTGCTCCATAAATGATTGCTCTAGAACCTCCTGTTCAGTCTTCTCTAGTAACACTAATCTTGTCTCACTGATTGTGGTCCCTGGAACCTCAGGCTTGGTTTCCATTGATAGAGGTATATCTGTTTCTGTAGCTGACTCTATAAATCCATGCTCAGTAACATTTTCTGTTGGCTCTAAGTATGGATCCTTATTACCCTTTTCATCTACAGAGACCTCCAAATCCTTGTAAATCTCTCCTCCCATCTCTCCTGTTAGGCTAGATAGGTATATCTCGGCCTCCTTGAGAATTTCTTCCTTGGACGTCCTGGTTGATTTTAGCTGTACGTTCTTTGCACTTTCTGGTTCTCCCTCTTCGAAGTGCTCTTCCTCAGTCTCTGGTGGTTGTGGCTCCTGGTCAATCTCTGTGTATAGCTGTGGGCCTGCCTCTGCCATGGTGTCTGGTTCGGCATTCTCATACAATTTATGAAGTCTAGAAAGCTCAGGTCTCTCATGCTCCGGCTTCTCATTCTCGTCAGGGCTGGAATCATAATCATCTGGGACTTCAGCCATTAAGCAGTTCAGGAGACGCGCCCAGGCCTCCTAGCAACCTCAACTTCCGACAGCGTCTCTATGGATACCACGATTTCCGGCGGCGTCTTCCCGAATCTTCCCTGGGTTTTGTTGATTCTTCCAACCCTGGATTTTTTAAATTGTCTGTCAAAAGCACGCAGTAACTTTCCCCGCGTCCTCATCGCCAGCCTGCGGCCTTCTCCGACCCGGTTCGCTCTTCCCGCGACTGCCGCGCCACTCCTTCCGGCCCCTGCTTCTCGGCTCTGCCCTTCCAGCCGCCTCCGAGCTCGCTCGGCCTTCGGCTGTTTCCGGAGCCGCTGGCGACTGGCAGCGGAGAAGCTCCCCGCGCGGGCTGCAGATGTCTGACGGGCAGGCGGCTGAGGGGCCAGGCTTCTGGAGCCCCGCAGCCCGCCGAGGGTCGGCGGTCGGCGTCGGGGACCTGCAGGGACTGGAGGGCAGCCAGGTGGCCGCCTCAGGTATGCAAGGCCCGGCGCTGGAGGGTGGGTGCTGCCTGGCGTCAGGGCCCCGCACCTCGGCGCGAGCCTCTGCCGCGCTCTGCCTGGGGTCCCTGGTGAAGGAGACTCACCGCAGCCGCCGGTTCCCGCACGGGGCCCCGCTGCCCTTGGGGCGCGACCCCTCTCCCCGCCGCCGTCACCACCCCCTTTCCCTCCGGCCCCTGGGTGCGCTCGAGGTTATTTTCTACTCCGTTTCGAAATGCCTGGGTTCCTGTCCCGCTTCCTTTCTCAGATCAGCCTCGCTGCTGGTGACAGGGTTTCTCTGCCCCTGGCGGCTCTTCAGCTTCAGCCGGGCTTCACGTCCCACCTCCGTTCCTCCACCACACCTAGGCTGCCGACCAGAGCCCTACTGACCTCACTGCGCCCTGCTTCTGAGTCCCCACCCGACCCTCACCGTTGTTCCCTGCCCCCATCCAGGTTGGCAGCGTCGCCTTCCCCGGTCCGGAGCCCCGCTTCGCTCACCTCCCTACGTTGTAGACCCCCTCACGTTGCAGTCATCCTCTCCATCTCTTAGACTGGGAGAGATAAAAGCAGAGTCGGAAGAGGTAGGCTTTGAGGTCTCTTGAGTGAACATAGTAGCCAAGGCAAAGGCAGGAAATAGAGGATGCAATAAGAATATTGGTAACCTCCCTCATTTTCCAAGACTCACCTCCCCTTGTTCAGGAAGGACAGTTTCCATTTCTACCCATGCAAGACTTTCTTGTGGATTATTTCAGTGTCCAAAGACAAGGGACGGTCTGTCCCAATGTTACCTGAAAGTCTCGTAATCACCGCAGGGAAGGCAACTACAAGGATGCTCTTTGAAGTACAAAAGGGTGAAGGGGAGAGAACTGGTCTTCCTAAGGAACAAATAAGTAATTTTCCAGGTCTGAAATAAAAACAGACACCATAAAATACAGTGGTTGAGGCACTATTGTGGAGCTGGGGGGCCTGGCTTGGAGTCTGGATCCTTACTTTCAGTGACCTTGGACAAACCACTTCTCAACCATGTGTCTGGGTTTCCTCTTCTGTAAGATGTGGGGACTAATAGTACCTGCCTCATAGGATTGTTGGGAGGATGATAAGAGCCCCTGGGTCTAAGGCTCTTGGGCATGAAGCCCAAGGTACCCACTCAGTTGTCTATTAGGAGAATCAGGTCTGTTTTTGCTCAGCGAAATTTCCAGTGCTGATAGAGGGTTGCTCCTGGATATATCTCATCCAACATGGTGGCTTTTCTACTTGCATTCCAAATATGCCCCACCTCATAATGGTGCTTCACTCAAACACACACACACACACACACACACACACGCACACACACACGCACGCACCCTGAGAATTACTCAGCTCTTTTCTCTGCCTTGACATTCTCATTTAAAACATCTAAAAAATTTTGCCTTTTTAAATTTTGAACTTTTTGTGCTTTGTATTAGATATTGTTGGCATATATTTAATATTATGGCAACAAAAATTCTAAGTAGGGCTGAGGATGTAGCTCAGTGGTAGAGCACTTGAATGAGGCCCTGGGTTTGATCTCCAGCATAACCAAAAAAAGAAAAAAGAAAGAAAAAAAAAAAAAGGAAACTCTAAGAATAACTTCTTTTCTTTTATCTTTCCCTCCTACCTCCCTTCCTTTCCTTTCCTTCCTCCCTGCTGTCCCTCTTTCTTTCCTTTTCTTGCTTTTGTTCTTTTCTTTCCAGTACTGAAGTTTGAATCCAGAGCCTATGCATGCTAGGCAAGTGGTCTACCACTGAGCTGCACCCTTGGCCTCTTTTTTAATTTTGAGATTGGAACTCAGTAAGTTGTACAAGCTGCTTCTAGCCTCAGACTCACGATCCTCCTGCCTCAGCCTCCTAAGTAGCTGAGATTACAAGTGTGTGCCACAGTGTCTGGCTTAAGCATAATTTTGAAAAGATTAAAGATTAAGCAAATAAGCACTTGTAAAAGTGAATATTTCATAAACACCTCTATGCTGCGTGTACCAATATTTATAAATTAAGCATGTTTTAACTTCTCCTTTAGGTCCTTTTGTGTTTATGGCAAACATACCCAAGCATTTTATTTTAAAATAAACTATCAAATCCGCTATCTTCTATTATATTCCTGAAGTACTCTTAAGACTTTTCTATTTAAGACGCTTGTTGGGCTGGGGATGAAACTCAGTGGTAGATCACTTATCTAGGATGCATGAGGTTCTGGGTTCAATCCCCAGCATCACACACACACACAAAAGGTGGTAGTGATTTCTGCTTATGTCATTGTTGTTGTTGTTAGGTGCCATCAAGTCGGTATCTGACTCATAGTCGGACCCTCATAGGGTTTTCAATGGCTGACTGTTTCGGGATTGCCTTGGGAGTGGATTGCCAGGCCCTTCTCCCATTTTTGCGGTGCTGAGAATTGAACTCGGGACCTCAGAGACTGCAGTGCAGCGCTCTACCCACTGAGCTAAATCCCAGCCCCGCTTATGTCATGTATGTTATTGCAATCCAGGTTAAGCTCTTCTTCTTGAGGTAGGATTTGTTGCTAATATGATGAATGATAGCTTACATGAATGCATTACTCTGTGCCAGAATGTGGACAAAGAATTGCTTGTTATTATCTTTAATCCTGCCAACAATCATTTACTTCCCATTTTACAGAGGAATGGAAGTACATTTGAGAGAAAGTAACTTGTCCAAGTTAGCTCTGGAGTTTTTACTGTCTATATAAAATTGTCATGTTGTTATGATAAAATTTACAGTTGTTTCTTTCCGTTCATTAATCAAGTATTGGTATTCCAGGACAAGTTATAGTCTTTGTGTTCAAGGTATTTTTAGTTTGACAAGATGAGAATTCCACAGCAGAAAAAATTTAAAGAATTCAAAATGTTAGTAATTGGGTGTCTTTTATTGTACTTCTTTGTGTACTTGTCCCCCCTCCCAAGCCTCCTTGAATATGGGTGTATTAGCTGTCATTGCTATAGCAGACAAATCAACCATACCAAACTTAGGGGGAAGAGTTATATATTGGGGCCTCACAATTAGAAGAATCAGTCCATAATAGTGGCAGGATAGGCATGGTGGTGGCAGAGGCAGGGTCTGTAGAAAATGACATCATGGCATGGCCAACTTAGGCATTTGGTTTTTGGTATAAACCTCCAAAGGCCTGCCTTCCAATGACTTACATCCTCTTTATGGAGCTAGATCCTATCTCCTAAAGTTTCATAACATCCATGAAGAGTGCCACCAGCTGGGCCAGAAGTTAAAGCATATAGCTTCTGGGGGATACATTCAAATCACGACAGTGAGGATGGATTCTATCTTGCCTATTTTTCTCCTAGAGTCCTTGATGTTGTATTTTAGAGGTTCTGTAAATATTGGCTAAATTGGATAGTAAAGGAAAGTCTCAGTCCAAAGATTTGAAGGAGCATCCAGTGAATGCAGGAAGAAACTAGGGCTGAGATAACCAAGAATGCACCTTGGCTTAGAGAAGTGATTCTCAACCAGGAGTAATTTGGCACCCCCAGGGGACATCTAGCAATGTGTGAAAACATTTTTCTTTCTTATAGCTAGGGGCGGCCTGCAGCTGTAGCCCTGTGGCATCCGATCCCGTCAGATCTCGGAAGCTAAGCAGGGTTGGGCCTGGTTAGTACCTGGATGGGAGACCACCTGGGAACACCAGAAGCTGTAGGCTTGGGAGAAGGACCTGGCAACCCCCTCCCAAAACTCAATCTGCCATTGAAAACCCGATGAACAGCAGAGAAGCACTGACAATAGTGTTTCCCCTGTTGTACAGAGGGTCGCTATGAGTCGGATACCGACTTGACGGCACCTAACAACAACAACAACAACATAGCTAGGGGCAGCTATTACTGACATGTAGTAAATATAGGCCAGGGATCTTGCTAAAGAATCTATAATGCATAGGATATTTTCTGCAACAAAGATTTGGCTCCAAATATCAGCAGTACTGATTTTGAGATAAACACTGGGTTGCAGTTAATCTAGGTTTCCAAGGCAGCGTGAAGGTACTGCTCAGACCAGAGTTTTATAGACTTGGGAGTAAACCCAAAAGACTGCTTAAAATTAGGAGTTTGTTTATATCCTTTTGCCCTTTTCCACTAAAAAAATAATGCAGTGGGTAAGTAGTAGAGATACCAAGAAGAAATGAAATTGAAAGATGCTTGTGTCACCCTATTTATTTATTTATTTATTTGTACTTGGGGGTTGAACCCAGGGCCTCACATATTTTGCAGATGTTCTGCTACTTGACAGCACCCCCAGCCCATTTTTAATTTTTTGTATTTTGAATTGGGGGTCTCAGGTTACACAGGCTGCCTCTGGCCTCAAACTCTCAATCCTCCTTTCTCTGCCTCCTGAGTAGATGGGGTACAGATATGCATGACCGGGTTTGGCCTTGTTACCCTCTTTTAGAAAGGAAACAGCAATAAAAAATGAGATTGAATGTTCAGTTGTTACTCAATTAAGGGTTTGGGTATTTCAGTGTTCCTTATTCCTCTAAAGCAAGAATTTGTCATTATCCAGAATAACCATACTTTGTTTTTAATGTCTTCTCTGCAGAGGCCCTTCATGTTTGTGAGCTGAGGTTTTGATGAAAAGGAAGACAGAGGCTTATGTTCTTATGAACTAAGCTCTCCTGTGTCATGGTGTTCTTATTGCTTTATGAGCTATAATTGTTTTTAATAGTTTTTTTTTTTATTTGTGGCACCTGGGTTCTTCAGTTCCCTAGAGGAGACTGAAATAATCCTTTGTACCATGAAGCTCTCTGAGGCATACCTATTGCATCACTTAAGGCCAAGTAATATATATATATTTTAAGCCTAGAGAGGTTTGGGGAAAATAAAGGGCAAAGTCTGTTGTGACCTGGAAGTTAACAAGAACTTAGTTTGGTATAGATGACCTCAAAAGCTATCAAAGCATTTAGATGTTGAGGATTGGAAATGGGTCAAGTAAACTTGTCCATGGTTCTAATGTAGCACTAAGTCTTTTTAGTGCAGTAAGTCTTTTTCCAATGGTGGCGACGTTCCATGTCTGTGGTTATTTCAGTTTAAATTAGTTAGAATTTAAAATTTGGTGGCTCCCATTTTGGATGGTAAAGAAGGGTGGACGTTGATGCTGAAGAGCCTTTATAATTTTAAGTTTTCTGCTGTGATTTTGTGTCAAAATGTTAAAATTTTATCTGGCCGTGGCAATTTTTTTCTTATGGTTGTTTTTTCACAGTGTTAAAATGTTGATTAGTCATGGCATAATTCAATCCATGCAGTACAACCTAAAGCATGTAATCTGAAGGACCACTCAGCATCTCCCACTCTTAGGGGCTGAGGAGAAATTGGGCAATTAGGGTAACTGTATTTGGTTGGAATATAATATAACTCAGCCAGTTTTTCATTTAAACCTTTTGAATGTACAACCACATGCCTGCATTTGATTTTTCTGTACCAGAATCAAAAAGACCAGGCTCATTATCTCTTTGTACTCTGTTTAGTGAAGGGGAATTCCTGTGAGACCTATTCATAGGAACCCCTGACCTGATATTCAAATGCTGTGGAAAAAACCTGCTTTTTGGTTCTCTTTGTAAAGAAAATACACAGTAAACTTGAATCTGCAGCATGATCACAATGTCTGAAACCATACTCTGGTAACATGAAAAGAAAATCACATTTTAAAAAGTGTCAGATATAAAAATTGTGATTTTAATAAAGTTTCTTTTTCCTGCCTTACCTTTGCTTCAGAGACCATCATCATAAGTTATTATTCTTATGTTGTTGTTGTTGTTGTTGTTGTTGAAACAGGGTCTTGCTTTGTAGCCCAAACTGGCCTTATACTTACTATGTAGTCCATGCTGGCCTCAAACTGGCAATCTTCCAGCCTCAGCCTCCCGAGTGTTGACACTTACAGGTGTGTGCCTCCATGCTTGGCTTATAAATTGTTATTCTTGAACTTGAATTCTTTTCCTTCTGTGCTCATTGTTTCCAAGATTT
Source organism: Pedetes capensis (assembly GCA_007922755.1). Taxonomy (NCBI): domain Eukaryota; kingdom Metazoa; phylum Chordata; class Mammalia; order Rodentia; family Pedetidae; genus Pedetes; species Pedetes capensis. Next base: position 16,823 of record VMDO01033319.1, read on the forward strand.
TGGCCAGTCAGGAACCATGGCAATGATATTTATCAGAGAATACCAGTCCATTATTATGTGGTTACTATTTTTTCCTTATATTGACACTTAAATTTTTAATTCATTCTAAATATTATCTATGATATTACTAGTTTGCTAGATCAATTTTTTAATCATAATAAGATAAATATATATTTAAATTAATATGCAATATATTTTATAAATATATTTACAAAAACTATCCTGGTTTCTCTGCTCTTTTCTAGGAATCCGTGGAGAACTGGCTTATATTTGGCCGATACCTTAAAAACTACACCATAGAAAAATTGGTGTTTCCTTCTTTGTAGTGGTTTAAATGTCAGAAAATAAATTTCAGAAACCTAAAAAGCTGTGTTTATAATTGTTTTCTCTCTATCTAAAACAAGATTTCATCTCCCACACTTGATACTTCTGGAAATAGAGTTATGGAATCTTTTTCTTCCTGCCTGTCTGAATCCAATTAAAAATTGTGTTACCAATAGTTCTTACATAATTTAGGACATTCCCTTAAACTTAAAAAAATAAAAGTAGCCTGTTCACTTTCCCCCCTTACTCATTAAATTGTTACAATGCTATGAGAAGTGGCTCTTAGTATATGAAAAATGTTTAACCTGACTCATGATAAGGGAAATGGAAATCATAACTATGTTAGGAGTTTCCTAACTCACTGTGTTGGTAATGGTGCATAGAAACACTTTAATGCATTACTGATGGGATTTTAAATTTGTGCCTTGGAGGGCAATTTGTCAATATCTATCAAAATTAGAACATATTTCCCATTGAACCATTCCTTCTACAAATCTATCCTGTAGGTTTATTCATACTCCTGTGTTAATGACATAGGCACAAGGTTATTACAGCATTGTTTGTATTGGTAGAACATTAGGAAAAACCGTAAATGTCTGTCAATAAAGACCTGGGTAAATAAATTATTGATTATCCAGCCAATGAAGAAAGAATAGGCCTGCAGCTGTAGCTCTGTGGCGTCCAATCCCATCAGATCTCACTTATTATATGCCACTTACTTTCTGAGCACTTTACAGGCATTATGTAATTGAATATTCATTGAATCTTACTGAATTACATTGTCACTCAGTTAATACTACTACTATCCTCTTTTTATTATTTAAGAAATTGAGGCTTGGAGCCAGGTGTAGTGGCCTAATGTCCCAGCTCCTTGGGAGGCTGAGGCAGGAGGACTGCTTGAACT
>VMDO01033320.1:0-18074 GCA_007922755.1 Pedetes capensis
GGGGTTGAACCCAGGGCCTCTCGCCTGCATGCTCTGCAAGTGCTGGACCACTGAGCTGCACCCCAAGACCTTTTTTTTTACTTTTTGAGACAGAATCTTGCTAAGTTACACAGACTGCCTCTGGTCTCGAACTTGCGATCCTCCTGCCTCTGCCTCCCAAATCACTGGGATTATGGGCGTGTGACACCGCTGTCAGCTGGGATTTAGCTCAATTGGTAGAGTGCTGCCCTGCAGTCTCTGAGGTCCCAAGTTCAATTCCCAGCACCACAAAATGGGAGAAGGACCTCGCAACCCACTCCCAAAGCAATCCCGAAACAATCAGCCATTGAAAACCCTATGAGGGTCACTATAAGTCAGATACCAACTTGACGGCACCTAACAACAACTGCACTCAGCATCAATTTTTTTTTTTTTTTTTTTTTTGCGGTACTGGGGGTTGAACCCAGGGCCTCGCGCCTGCATGCTCTGCAAGTGCTGGACCACTGAGCTGCACCCTCAGCCCAATTTTTTACTTTTTGAGACAGGGTCTCGCTAAGTTACGCAGACTGCCTCTGGTCTCGAACTTGCAATCCTCCCGCCTCTGCCTCCTGAGCCGCTGGGGTGACAGGCGTGCGCCACCGCGCCTGGTGCCAGCTCACTACTTTCTGAAAGCTGAGCCCCGGTCACCCCAGGCTGGGGACTGGCCCACGCTTGGGCATGGATCCAAGATGCAAAGGAGAGGCTTGCTGCGGAGAACAGGGTAGGAGCTTGGCCCCTACGCAAACCAGCCACATTCCCGCCACAGCGTGGCCCCCAGCCCACAAAAGCCCCACGGAGAGACTGTGGGTCCTCAGCATCACGGTCCCCTCCACTCCAGAGAACAAGGGGTCTTCCGTGTTCCATGCAGGAAGTGTCCTCCTTGGGCTGGGGGGCAATGAGGGTGCGTGACACAGGGGCCTGTGGGGACAGGGCCCTCAATGGACACTGGACCTGCAGCCACCCCCCGACTCTCCTCAAGGCCCCAGGCAGCTGTGACAGGGTGGAAGGAGGAGGAGGCACACAATCCCCATCTGTGGATGCCGTGCTCAGTCCCCTCCCCCCACAGGGAATAAAAGCGTCCCTTGTGGACTCCAGCCTTCGCCGCTGGGACTGTACCCAAGGGTGTTGGGGCAGCTGACCGGGAGGCAGAGTACAGCTGTAATTCTGGGCAGCTGCCACCTATTGTGTCCCCCCCACAGTCCCTCCGAGGGCCCAGAAGCTGAGGAGTGGGCTAAGACCCCAGCATCTGTCCCCTAGGAAGAACCTGAGTCCTGACCTCGATCTCAGACCAAGTCACGGCTCCAGCCAGGGGTGCAGCTCTGAGCCCAGCGCAGGTCTTCACCAAGGCCACCAGCTCAGCCTCCACCTCCACAGCCTTGTCACACAGGCGCAAAGGCTCTGTGCAGTCACACTCTGCCAGGGACGGGGCCCAGCACTGGACCCTGATCAACAGGCTGGGGCTGTCCACTGTCAAGGGGCAGCAGCCACTCAGGATCCCCTGTCCTCACGAGAAGCTGAGGGCCAAGGCCACCCACTCAGCCTCTGCTCGGGTGCCCCACGGCAGGGGCCATCAGCCGCGGCGCTGAGCCTCCTGAGGGACCACGTCACCTCTACCCGAGGGGCCCCAGGGTGGCCTCAGCAAGGCGGTCCCAGGACAAGAGCCGGACCCCGGAGAATGGAGCCCGAGTCAGAGGGGGGGCCCCAGTGGCTACTCAGAAGGAACACCCCAGGGCCACAGTTGACTTCCAGACTAAGGCGAAGACCACCCCAGGCCTAAGGCGGGGCCTCGGGGGCCGGCAGAGCCGCAGCTGTGTCCGCCCCGCCCCAGGGCCCACCTCGGCCTTGCCCATCTTGGCGGCCAGCTGCAGCGGCGTGAGCCCGTCATTGTTCCGCGTGGTCTCCAGCTCCCAGGTGCCACTTCTCAGCAGGATCATGTCATACATGTGCTTCACAAAGTCATTCTGGGTCTTGAAGTCCTCAGCCACCGTCACCAGCGCGTGCAGGATGTTGTTGCCCCGCGAGTCCTGCGAGGTGACGTCCGTCTGCTCATTGTCCATCAGCAGCTGCACGATCTCGGGCTGGTTGGTGCACGCCGCCAAGGCCAGGGGCGTCTCACCTGGGGACGGGGGCGTGGGGGCTCAGTCCTACCGGCAGCCAGAAGCAGCGCCCCTGGGCCCCAGGACCGGGACCGGTACCCTGAGCACCTCAGCAGCACCAACGCCTAAGGTTCTCCCACACCCTGCACTAAAGCTGCCATCACTGCCCCGCTGGTCTCCCCTGTCCCCGCTTGGCTCATCACAGTGCCACACTGGCTCTGTTCACATAAGCTCCACCTTCCCACAGGGAAAGCTCAAGTTCCAGAACAGTCCACAAAGCCATCCATCTTCTGACTTCCTCAGCCCCTCTCCCTCTCTCACTCCCCACCAGCCATAGTAACCTGCTCCTCCCCCAGCACACTGAGCATTTTCCCACCTCAGGACCTTTGCACAGGCTGCTCCCTCTGCCTGCAGATATTTGCATGGCTTGCTTGCTCACTCATCTCCTTTAAGTCTTTCTTCAAATATCACCTTTTCAACGCGTCATCCTAACCACCCTATTTAAAACTGAAACCCGTCTCCCTACCATCCCAAACAGAGCTCCTGATTTCTCTCCCTGTTTTAATTTGTATTTTTTCAATAGCACTTGCCATCTTCTATCACAGTATATAATATTCTTATTTATGATGTTTATTCCTGATGGTCTCTTTTCGCACCTAGAATATAAGTCCCATGAAGGCAAGGATCTGTGTTTTGTTCCCTGATATATTTCAAGCATCTAGAACAGTGCCTGAAACAGACAGTAAGTGCTCAATAAGTGTTTGTTAAGAAGAGAGAAGGTAAATGACTCCCATGTGGTCACACCGCAAGCCCAGGACGGTACCAGGCCTGGAGGAAGGGCCCCTGCTGGCCTACCAGCCTCTCCCATTTGTCCCCTCTCTTTTTCCCATGCAACAAATGTTTCCCAGAGTCAGTCGCAACCTCTGCTGGGCCGACACCGGGCTTAGGCTGGACAACAGGGAGATAAGACTGATTGGATAAGACTCCGTCCTCAAAGACGCCCAGATAATCGGCCCTGCTGACTAAAAAGTCCCCAAGAGCCGGGCGCGGTGGCACACGCCTGTCATCCCAGTGGCTCGGGAGGTGGAGGCAGGAGGATCACAAGTGCGAGACCAGAGGCGGTCTGCACAACTTAGAGAGACCCTGTCTTAAAAAGTAAAAAAATGGGCTGGGGGTGCAGCTCAGTGGTCCAGCGCTTACAGAGCATGCAGGTGTGAGGCCCTGGGTTCAAACCCCAGTACTGCAAAAGAAAAAAAAAAAAAAACGTCCCCCAGAGAAGAAAACAGATCAGTGGCTTCGAGGCCAAGGATGAGGTGAGAGGAGGGCCTTCCTATGGCTGGGAGAAACATTTTGGCCTGGTGGGGCTTCTGGCCACCCATATCGATTGTGGTGGTAGCTACACACCCATAAGCATTTGTGAGAGTGTCAGAACTGTACAGGAGAGCGAGTGGGCTTCACCACATCTAAATTCTTATTATACACTTGAACTCTTGTGCACTTATCGAGCACTCACCCAGAGCGTCTGTGAAGGAAAGGTGGCCACTGTCAGGATCAAAATGGAGTCGCCTGTGTCAGCCCCACCAACCCTACCCTCCCCCTCCCCGAAAAGAGTAAAAACAGCCAGGAGTTTGTGACAGAGACGTCTTAGATGTGATCACCTGTTAGCAGGTCCCACAGAGACTGCCAGGACCGAAAGGTGGCACGAGGCCGCGACCTTATACAGAAAGAACTTGTCCGCTCACGCTTAGACTGGCACCACTGCTATTAATCATGGCCAAGGGTATGTCTTAGAACATCTCATGTAAACCTTCTCGTTTTTAATCCTTAACTCCCCTTGCCTCTGCCTCCCTGAATGTGCCTCAGTTTACCATGGCGCACTTCCCCACCACGGTGCTCTGCCTTCCCAAATAAAGGTCAGCATTCTTGGGAGAACCCAGTTTTGGCTTTCTGTTTGTTGTTTTTAGGTTGACACATCTAACCACAGCGGCTTTCAGGCTTCTTGACTTGTCAAGGATTCTCCCCCTCTCGTTCTGACTCCATGGTCACTGTCCTAGAGGCACTGGGCACAGGGACAGAGCCCGGAGCTGGAGGCCAGGACACCCCTGCCTCAGCACCCTGCCGCCTGGGGCAGGTGATTTCCCTCCTCTGCACCTGTCACTGTGAACTGGGGCCGGCTCCTCAATGCCCCCAGGCCTTTCCCTGCGCCAGGCGGCCATGTGGCACCCAGCTTTTCTGCCACACCTCACTGCCCCAGCCCTCTCTGCCCTCCCAGGTCCCTGCTCAGACGGACAGCCGGGCCCTCTCCGCTCCATCCTCCACAGCCCCGACCTTGCCCTCCTGGCCCTGTCCTCTGCAACCCCGGCCTCCACCCCACTGGCCCTGTCCTCCACAGCACTGGTCTCTACTCCACAGGGCCTCCCCGCCCTGGCTGCCCAACACACCCACCAAAGTAGAAGCCTTCATGCTGGCTCTTGGGGTTGAAGAAGACACCCTTGGCGTGGGCGTTGACGTCAGCACCGGCCGCGAGAAGCAGAGCAGTGATGTCTCCCTGGCGCCGCTCGATGGCGATGTTCAGTGCCGTCTGCCCTGCGGACCAGGCAGGATGGGTGTGGGCCCTGGTGACATATACTCACCTGCTGGTCTTGTCCCCTGGACCCCGGGTAACTGCTGGTCTGGACCCCTGGACCCCAGGTGCCTGCTGGTCTGGACCCCTGGACCCCGGGTGCCTGCTGGTCTGGACCCTGGACCCCTGGGGCCTGCTGGCCTGGACTCCTGGCCCCAAGGGCCTGAGGCTGCCTGAAAACCCTGGAGGAAGGGTGACCACAGATACCACTGGGGGAAGGAGGGTGGTGGCGAGATTGATTTCTGAGAAGGCAGGTGCGAATTCCTCCCCAGTGTATGTGAGAGAGATGAGGGGGCGCCATCAGAAAGAGGCAGGTTTGTGAAAGAAGGAAGGTTTCAGGAGGCTGAGCACAGGGAAGTTAGGATTTGCAGCGGGGACAACAAAGCCTTGTTCGTGTGTTTGTTTGTTTGTTTTGAGACAGGGTCTCACTATATAGCCCAGGCTGGCCTGGAACTGCATGGACCCTCCTGCCTCAGCCTCCCGAGTGTGGGATTGCAGAAGTGTGCCACCTACCTGGCACATTTATTCACTCAATCAAAAAACCTACATCAAACGTCTCCAGTGTGAGAAGACCCGAAGGGCACCAGGAAATCAGTCATGGGCCACAGGCTCCACCCCTGCCCTCAAAGGAAAGTCGTTGCCAGCAAGAGGGCATCAGTACATCCCTGAAATGCTGACAGGAAGGAAGGAGGCCAGGAGGAGACGCAGCAGGACAGGCAGGCCCCGGTCTGAACCTCACAGGCTAGTGAGCACCAGCAACTCCCTAGCAGGAAGCTGAGAACATCGACCCATCCATCCAGTTCCCCTCTCCACCCTGATCCCAGAGAGCTCAGGGCACAGCTCAGCACCGGCGGCAGCCGTCTTCCGGGGTTTCCTCTCCCCTCTTCCACACTTTCTAGTTTGTCACAATCCATGCTTTCTCATATATGTGTACACACACACACACACATACATACACACACATGCAGCTGCAGCAATCCCACAGTAACTCAAAATGACTTTGCCCCATTAGAAAGGTTAAAGGCCCAAGCTAAACTCCCCTGGAAGTGCTCAGATGGCTAGGCTCCCTGGCATGTCGGCAAGATGGCCACAGTGAGCCACTTTTGTCACAAGCGTCAACCATCACAGGCTGTTTACTGCCCCAAAACTCAATGAGGGAGGAGCTCACTGATTATGCACAGTGGATTTCCGGGCAGGGAAACATTAGCCCAAATTTTGTCTCCCTGGCCCACCTACAAGGAACGCCACAGCACTGGGCCCCAGATGGAATGGACAACAAGGGTGATGGCAATGACAGTAATTGTGGCCTTTGCTGGCCCAGTCCAGCTCTCTCGCCGGTCTCAGGCCCAGCACTTGGCCATGCCACGCCCATTCCCACGGTGGGGCCCTTGTCTTGCTCTGGATCCTTCTCATCCACAGGCCTGAGTCAAGGTCACCTGCCTGTCCGTTCACTCTGAAGTTGCCCATCCCCAGTCACTTCCTGTCACATTATCTTCTTTTATTTTCATGGCATTTTCTGCCCCAAATCAGAAAATCTATTCAGCACAATGGCCTTATTCTGACTTGTTCACTATCACACCCCAGTGCCCAAAAGGATGCTTAGCGTGTACTCAGTGCCCACGATTATTCACAGACAGACGGCAGGACAGGGCTGGGGAGCTTCTGGTACGCCAGGCCCTGTGCCGAGTGCTGGGCTTCGCTGCAGCTGCAGCGCCTTCTAGTGGCGAAGCCAGCAGTGGCCCCGCAGCCCCGCCTCCGCTCCCCAGAATCCACCCGCGCAGCACCTCCGGGGCAGGCTACCTTCATAGGCCTCCTCGGTGTACTCCGCGTTGATGAACCTGTGCAGGATGTCGTTCTCCTCGGCAAAGGCAAGCAGGACGCACACGATCTCGTAGGTGTTCGGGTTGATGTTTAGCAAGGCCTTCATCAGGCAGGTCTTGCCGGTGTCCGAAGCGGTCAGCTTGTGCATGAGGAAGTCTGTGGGCAGAGCCACGGGATGGAGGCGCAGGCACGAGGGTGCCGGCGGCCTCCCTCCTCAACGTTCTGCTGCGCACCCTCGGCCCGCACGCCCCTGACCAGGACCAGCCTTCCTCCCTCCACTCTAGCAGCTGCGCCTGGGGCCCCTTTGCTGGCTCCCCCAAGGCCAGGAGAGCCATGGCTGTGGCCTTCTGCTCTTTGCCCTTGGCACCTTCTCCCTGCAAGGGCAACGTCACCCTCTGCCTGCTTTCCTACTGTCCACCTGAGCTGAGGCCCTGGAGTCTCCATCCCCAGCCTGTCCCCTCCTCGTGGCCTACAAACACAGCTCCTCACCACCCCCTCACCCTGCTCCTCTCTCGGTCTCCCAGACACCGAGGGCCCCAACCACAAGCGCCTAAGTCCAAATAGCTCCACCCTTGAGTCCTGCAAACACCACTGTCAGAAGAGCTCTCCAGAGCTGTCCCCTCCACAGCCCTGCTTCAGGCTCCCAAGCCGATTTGAACTGCAGCCCTCTCCAGGCGGACCCCATGCTCCCTGAGTGCCAGCCCATGATGCCCACACACCTAAACCTCCCCATGGCCTCACAGCCCTCAGAGCCAAGTGCCAGGCCGCACCCAGCCCTCCAAACACTGACCAGGCTCATCCACACACCTGAACCTCCCCGTGGCCTCACTGCCCTCAGAGCCAAGTGCCAGGCCGCACCCCAGCCCTCCAGACACTGACCAGGTGCATCCACACACCTGAACCTCCCCGTGGCCTCACTGCCCTCAGAGCCAAGTGCCAGGCCGCACCCAGCCCTCCAAACACTGACCAGGCGCATCCACACACCTGAACCTCCCCGTGGCCTCACTGCCCTCAGAGCCAAGTGCCAGGCTGCACCCCAGCCCTCCAGACACTGACCAGGTGCATCCACACCGCGGTGCCGTTTGCAGAGCTCCTGCAGCTCCAGCAGCAGCTCCACCAGCTCCCCCACGCAGCCCTCGGACACGGCCGCGAAGATTCGCCTCTTCAGCCTCTTCTTCCGCCGCCTCTGCTCCTCCTTGGCCAGGTTGGCACTGAGGCCAAAAGACGTTTCTCACTCAGCAGGCCTGCACCCCGCGCACGCACCCTCTCCCTCCCCCCAGCAGCCACCCCCAGCGCCTGTCACAATGTGTGCAACCCCTGCATTCAGGCCCAGGGCTCCCCTCCCGATCCATGTGCAATCACACTCATGGAAGAGTGCATCTGCACACGTGTGCTCATCATCAGGATGACGCAGACCTGCTGTCCATGTCGATTACCTGGAAATGGGCTCCAGGGAAAGGCAGGCTCCCCTCCACGTTCTGTGCTGTCTGAACCTCCCTCATCTCTCTCTCCCTGCTCCCACGCTCCACAGTACGTGGATGTGTCTCCTTGCGTTTGTACGTATTTTGCAAAGTGCATCTTGGTGTTTTGTATACACACACTTTAAACTTATGTGAGTAATCTCATGCCACCGTTCTCATCTCAGTGTATAATGTTGTTGGAATGCTTTATAATGAATGGGTATTCTTTTATAATTTATAGCAATTGATATTCCATTTCCCCCATAGAATGTTCTACGTGCCACAGCCATGTCCCAGGACTCCAGACGTTTGTCCCTAACTCCCAGGAATGGTGGCTTTTTCCTGCGGCCCCCAGGAACCTGTCCCCCTAACCCTTCCCCTTGGTGGGCACAGTGAGAAGAGAAGGTCACACTGACCTGGGACTGTTCGGATTGGATGGGGTCTCTGTCACATCATCCTGCGGGGATTGAGGGGAGTCCATGTCATCACAATTGCCAGAGAGGCTGGAGGTGTGAGGCGAGGGGAGAGAGAGGAACAAGTTTTAAAATGGACAAGGCGGTGTGCCACAGCCAGGCCCGGCCACGTGGCCCAGGGCACGTCACCGGCTGCCTGGGTGCTCAGGGCTGGCCAGAGCCCAGTACTTACCACTGCCGGATATTGGAGTCCATGGGCTTGGAAAAGATGGGGGGAGAGGTCTTGGTGACTGTGGGGTTTGGCTCGAATCCTTCTATCTCCAGGAAGAAGTGTGCACTGAGGGGACACCAGGCAGGGCTGTCAGAGCTGGGGCAGGGCTTGTCCCTGGTGTGTCCAGCAGCCCTGGTGCCAGGGTCCCTCCCACTCCGAGCACCCAGCCCTGGCCAGCTCTCTGCAGGTGTCCTGGTCCTGAGCTCACAGCAGCCCTCAAGCAGGTACTGTCCGTCAGCCACGTTCCACACATGGCCCCAAGGAGGCTCTGGGGCAGGGCCCCTGGCCCAAGTTCACTCACAGAGACATGGGAGACCCTGGCCTTGAGGCTGGATTGGGTGACTCCTGTCACTGGAAACACTGGGTGAATAAGCCCAGCACTCTCTACCGGGAGGACCTAGCGCCTGAGGGTCTACAGCTGCCTCTAGGGACAAAGTCTCCTTCAAAGATGGGGCCGTGGCCAGGGGAGTCAGGATTCCCCATGGCACCAACCACTCCTCGGGAATCAGGATGGAAGAGGAAGCCTTCAGGGGAGGCCCTAGACATCGGCCTCTGGGATCTGGGCGGGGGAAGGGCAGGGGTCACCCACCCCCAACCTCAGCCCCTTTGATCAACACTTGTATCGTTTGTCACAACAAAATGGGCTGAGAAGGCTGATCTAGAGCCGGGAGGACTTGAGGGGCCAGGGGACAGGGCAGAAAACCCCCATCAAGAAGGAGAACCCGCCTGTAATCCCAGCGGCTCAGGAGGTGGAGCCAGGAGGATTGCAAGTTTGAGACCAGAGGAAGTCTGCGTAACTTAGCGAGACCCTGTCTCAAAAAGTAAAAAAATGGGCTGGGGGTGCAGCTCAGTGGTCCAGCACTTGCAGAGCATGCAGGGATGAGGCCCTGGGTTCAACCCCCAGTACCGCAAAAAAAATAAATAAAAATAAAAATAAATGGACTGGAGGTGCAGCTCAGTGGTCCAGCACTTACAGAGCATGCAGGGGTGAGGCCCTGGGTTCAACCTCCAGTACCACAAAAAAAAAAAAAGAAGAAGAAGAAGGAGAACCCAAGTTGGGGGTGGTGGCCACACCCGTGACCCAGCACTCAGAGGGCTGAGGCAGGAGGATCGCGAGCTCTAGCCAGCCTGCAACACAAAGTGAGACCCTGGAGCAGAAAAATCAAAGAGGGAAAACACAGGAATCCACACAGGCAGAGAAGGGGAAGCCAGGCCAAGTCAGCTGTCTCCTCAGGCTGTGAGAAGAGAGGCGGGGACGCAGGGTCCTGTGGCCTTGCTAAGCCCAGGGAGTGGGAGACACTCGCTGCGCCTAGACAGGCAAGACACACGAAGACGCAACTCCAGCCACACCTGCAGACACCCCTGACCTCGGACATCACAATCCCAACACAGAGATGACCCCAATGGTGACTCTCAGACAGTGAGGATCAGGCTGAGGGCGCCCTCAGCAGCATCAACAACCCCTCCCCACAGTAGCTGCAGCTGCGGTTGACCCTGGGAGCCACCAGACAATGGCCCCTGTCTGCCAGGCTTCCCTCCAGGCACATGGGGCTCCCAAGCAGGTGTGCTGCCTGCTTTCTTCTGGGGCCCAAAGAAACGGCACCCCCATTCTTCCTCACAAAACCCCAGGGAGCTCCCAGAGTGCAGTGCCCTGTGTCAGTGCAGAGAGAAGGCAGCAGGGACCAGACTGAGGCCTACGGACTCCCGAGGCGGCTGAGGCTCAGTGTGGAGGAGCAGCTCCCCAGGGCCACCCCTGGGCCAGAGCCAAGCTGGTCAGACAGCCTGGTTCCTGGTGTCTGGATGACAGTGCATGTGGCAGTCCACACTGCTGTGGCTCCACTTGGCCCTCTGCACCAGCTTTCAGACAAACCATTGCAGGGGTTAGCGCAGGAGAGGCCGCCCACGACAGCCCTGCCCAGGCGGGGCAGGCAGGAGAGACCCAGGCTGCGTGGAAGGCCCTCTCCTTTCCTCTCTTCCTCTCCTTTCCTCTCCTCTCCTCTGCTCTCCTCTCTCTTCCTCTCTTTTCTTCTCACCTCTCCTCCCCTCTCCTATTCTCTCCTCTTTTCTCTTTTCTTCTCTCATCTCTCTCCTCTCTTCTCCTCTCCTCTCTCTTTCTCTCTCCTTCCTCTCCCCTCCTCTCTCTTTTCCTCTCCCCTCCCCTCTCCTCTTCTCTTTCCTCTCTCTTCTTCTCTCCTCTCTTCTCCTCCAGGCACAGATGGGCCAGGCAGGCTCAGAGCTCACCCAGAAGTGAGATGTCAATGACACAGAGGGAAGCCCTGACCCTCACCTTCCTGGCTCCTGCCGTCTAGAGGAAGGTAAGAGCAGATCCTTTTCCCAAAAAGGAAAGTGAGGGACTGAGTCTCTGGCTGGGGCCACCTCTGCTTCTGCCTCCAAGTGCCCCTAGGTGGTCCCTTTCCACCTCTAGGCCAGGAGTCCTCACCTGAGTGGGGAGGCTCGGGCCAGATAATTCCTATGGCCTAGGCTCTGAAGCCAAGACAACTCCAGAATCACTCACTCACACTCTCTGAGGACCTGGGTTTGATTCCCAGCACAGCACAAATGGAAGAAGGACGTGGCAGTCAACTCCCAAAGCAATCCCAAAACAATCAGCGATTGAAAACCCTATGAGGGTCACTACGAGTTGGACCGGACTCAATGGCACCTAACAACAACATGGACTGGCCAGCTGAAGTGGACATCAGAGGGCAACCAGACTGATCACCACTCCTCCGCAGCCCTGCAATACCCTAACCGCCACCCCAAAGCTGTCCCGCTCGCTAGGGCCGCCTGACCCAGACATTCCCGCACATCGGCTGGATGGTTCAAAACCTCCAGGCTGAGCTTTGCCAGGCTCTCTCCACACGGAGCCCCAAGCCCTCGCCCTCTGCTTTCCCCAGCTCTGCAGCCCATCCTCCCCTCAGCCCACCCTGCCCTACGTGTCTGGGTTCCTCAACCAATATTTACGGAGCACCTGTCACGTGCCAGGCACTGCTCCTGGAGCTGGGGCACAGTGGTGAGCAAGGGGCAAACTCCTTCCCTCCCAGGAGTGCACCCCAGGGCGTTGGTCAGCAGTGGCCCCAAGGCGGGACCAGGGCATAGGGGAGCCAGGTGGTGGCTTGCTTTGTGCTGGACAATGCATTATCCTTCTATTGTAAGTTCCCCTGTGGCAGGGATTGTCTTGTGTCCTTCTTGATTCTCCCACAGTTGTCCTGCCATTCAGGAGACCTCACTGAGGGGACAGGGGGGCACGGAAGATAAGCCAGGGGAGGGACAAATGGCTGGTTGGCCAGGACAGATGAGTGGATGGAAGAATAGTGGCCCATAGTGGAGAGAGGGATAGGGAGGGAGGGAGGGAGGGATAGGGGAGGGAGGGATAAGGGAAGGAGGGATAGGGAGGGAGGGAGGGATAGTGGATGAGGGATAGTGGAGGGATAGTGGGGGGAGGGACAGGGAGGCAGGGATAGGGAGGGAGGGATAGGGAGGGAGGGATAGTGGAGTGTCGAGTGGGGCAGTGGGTGGTAGGTGGGGATATCTGTGGACGGGACCAACCCTCACAGACCACCACAACCTTAGAGGGTCATTGCCAGAGGCTGCAGCCTTCCTGTGACTCCCGGTGTCCTCTCAGGTGCCCAAAGTCCCTGTCTCCTGAGCCCCAGGCCTTCCCAGTCTACACAGGAGGCCGAGGAGGCTCCTGTCCCTCTCCTTTGCCTCCCTTCTTCCCAAGGCCCCCTCCCAGAGCCCACGGGGACCTCACGGATGGTCCAGGAAGCCAAGCCACAAGAGAGTCTGTCCACCTCAGGCTGGAGGAGGAGGCTGGAGGCAGAGGCAGAGGCAGTGGCCCACTGGCGGCCTCACAGAGCTGGGGGCTGAGCTGCGCTGAGCCACCGGGCGCTCCCTCCTCAACTCCCCACTCCTCCCCTCACAGCCTCTGCAGCTCCTTCACTGAGTGCGTCCACTCACTCAAGAACCACTCGTGTGCTCAGTGAAGGAAACTGAGAGGAAAGGAGGAGAGGGATGACCCTTCCAGGGACGCGGTGCTCAAATCTCACCACGAGCTAACACACTGTCCCTATGGCCCTGGGGTTAGCAGGGGGAAATGCAAGCTCAGAGCAGGGACAGCAGTGGCCTGGAGCAGGACGCAAGGAGGACAGGGATGAGAACCAGGCTGGAAGAGCTGACGATTGGGCAAGGACCTGACTCAGGCCAGGGCTGGCCCCACACCTGCCCTACTTGCCACTGCGGCCCTAGGTCCACCCACCATCACAAGCACACGACAAGGCCTTGGCCACGTGGCATCTTGACCCTGTCTGCTGCAGATGCTGATTGCTTCTCCCTACCTCTTGTCCAGGCCAAAGGGCACCAACTGGTGCTGTTAACTCAGGTGCACGGCCAGCTCTACGCCGTCCCCTGCATGGCCGTCCCTCCAAAAGAACAGCTCCAGGCCTGGCCACTCACTTTGTGCCAGGAAACGCCTGAGTGCTCTGAGCCCTTCAAGGCAGCTCCCTGACAGCCTCATCAGCCTGGGTCTCTGACCTGCCCCTTACTCTGCCTAGGGCCCAGTTAGGGGCCTCGATGGCAGCTATGCACAGGGGTTGGCGTGATGGTGCAGGGAAAGCTCCCAGGTCCAAAACTCTCTCTTGGTTCCCAACCTCCCAGCTGGGCCAAGCAGGAGAGCTGAGCCCAGAGCAGGAGAAACAGGCTCAGAAAAGGCTTCCTGACCCATCCTGCGGCAGAAGACCCTGGGGTTTTCCTGAAAGCCTGCCCCAGTCCTTCCCAGAGCCAAAGCCTCCCTAGGAAAGTGAATGGGGCTGGGGAAAGGGGAAGAATGCAGGGCAGACGCTCCCGTCACCTGGCTGAGGAGTTTCCTCTCCTTGGCCAGCCCCTGCAGACCCAGGCAGCCTCCATCTCCATGACATCATTTCCTCTTTGCCTCCACCCAGTTTCCTCCCTGTGTTCTGGGACAGAGGCTCCAGCTGGTGTCCCTCAGGCACCTCTTAGCCAGTATTTCTCACCTGGCCGTGGCTCGTGCCCCTGACCCTGCTCCCTCTCATCTGACGGCCCCTCCATGCCGCCTGCCTGAAGCAGGTACCTGGCTCTTGACTCTTCCCTCCCCCAGCAGATGCCATGACCTCTCTGAGCAGCTGGTGAGGATGCAGAGGAAGCTTGGGCCTCACCTGCGGCCCCCTGGGCTTCTGAAGTGCCTCCTCACAGTCGCCCTGCTCCGGCCTCCCCTCCTATCCGTCGTCCACAGAGATCACCCAGAGCAACCTTTCCAAAACGCGGATCTTGCCGTTCCCTCCCCTCCGCAGCCAACCCTCTGGGGCTCCTCATCCCCTCGGGAGTCCAAGTTCCGTAAGTGACCTCCAAGATCTGCCCCAATGGGAGCCCCAATAAAAGACTCCTCTACCCATCCAGCACTTCAGCCACCCCAGACTGCTTGCCAGCACCTACTCCCAGTCCCCGTGCCCCCCGCCCACTGCCTGGCATGGCCTTTCCCATCCTTGCTGCACTTGAAGACCACCTCCTCCAGGCAGCGACCCGAGGCTGCCCAGGGTCCGATTGCGCAGACCTCCACAGGCCCCAAGCTGCCTGCCTCACCCTCTCCAGGCACTGCTCATGTTTGCCTGGGTGCCCTTCCCCCATCTGTGAGCCTGAGAGGGTACATCTTCTCCCTGGGTCCCCGTCTCCCCATCCTGAGCCCAGCCCCAGGCCTGGCACACAGGACACCTCAATGGTTCTGCCCAAACCAGGAGGAAAAGAAGTCACCAAACTGGCCTCCAGCCCAAAAGAAGGCCTGGGATCCGGGTAGAGGATCCAGGGACCAACCCGAGTCCAAGGGACACACTTCTGGGGGCCTCGTGGTCTAGGACAGCCCTCTGGAGAGGTCTGAGTGACAGAGGGCCATGGTGGAGGCAGCTCAGGGGCTAACGGGAACCGAGGGAAGCCCCTTCTCTGCCCCCAGCCTCTTCCATGTCCCTAAAGTGGAACAATGCCCCAGCCATGTCCAGCTCCCAGAAACCCCATGGAGTGACAACTATTGTGATGACAAAGAGAATAAAAACACAGCCGCCATCAACCTGTGCTGAGCACTGACCACACACCAGGTGCTGTGTCAGGCACTCTGTTGACATCATGCCAGCAAACACCCCCCTGTGGGCTGGGGCCACTGCGCGCATCCCCAGGTGGGGATCCAGCTCCAAGTGGGTCTGGCCGGCTTGGTCAGGACTCGCTCTTCCCCACCAGGTGACCCTAGCCTGCCCCCTAGCCCTAGAGGCCACACAAAGTCCTGGCATCAGTCAGCTGAGAGTGCACGGTGCTGGCCGTGGGTGCCTGAGCCGCTTCTTAAGTGACTTAAGGTCAATAGTTTTTTGAGAAAATCCAGGTACCTTACAGATGACCAGGGTCCGCTCTGCCTAGCTCAGCATAAAAACCCCTTCCTCCTGCCTTGGGCCGGATCTTCCTGCCTCCCAAGACACACTTCTGGCCATCGATGCCCAACAACTTACACTTGGTGCGATCCTGAATCTGCCTCACGACACCTTCCGCCTTCGGCAGCTGGGGGTTCTCCAAAGCATCCCATTACCAGGTGGGTTAGAGAGCTGGAGGAACCTGCCCCAGCAGGCAACGGACTGAAAGCCATCAGCATGTGTGGAAAATGTGCCCAGCTGAGGGTCCATCCACCTAGTTGCCCCTGGTCTAAGGAGTGGTTCCAGCAATTCCTCACCCACTCCAAGGGCCTTCCAGAATGTTCTTGCCTCAGTGCCCTGGCTCCTCAGGGGAGACCTCCCTGACTGTGCCAGTCATGCAGAGCTGTCCCTCCCCCGTTTTCCCTGGCCAGGCACCAGGCCACCCGGATGACACTGAGAGTCTCTGGTCCACAGGAAGTGAAGGGTCCCGGGGGGTGGGGGGGCCTCCTTTGTCCCTTGCTGCAGCGAGCCCAGGCCCAGGCCTGCAGTCCTACCTCTTCTTGGTGGGGGTGACGTCCGCCGGCCTCTTCTCTGTCAGGACAGCAGGGTTCCCACTGGGGGCGGTGACTTTCCTGCCCATGAGGGGCACCAGCTCCTTGGGGTGGGCGTTCATGGCTGGAACACACCCTGCAGGGCAGGTGCTTAGAGTGAGGGGCAGGGAGAGGCTTCCGGGGCCTCAGACCTGCATGTGGAGCCATGCAGCTCCATGCACACACCCTGGGGCAGGGAGCGCCCTCTTGATCTTCCCAGGCTACCAATCCTTTCTGGGAACAGGCAGACTGTTCCGGAAGCTTCCCTGTTCCTGATTCTGTGGTTTCTGGAGAGGCCAGCAAAGCACCTGGGAGGAGACCACCATGTACCTCACCTGCCCCCAGTCACCATCTCCAGCCATGCCAGTGTCCAGACGGACTTCTGAGAACTCGCTACTCTTTCTTGGTGGTGTTGTTGTTGTTTTTAGTGACCCTCATAGGGTTTTCAATGGCTGACTATTTCAGGATTGCCTTAGGAGTGGATTGCCAGGTCCTTCTCCTATTTTTGCGGTGCTGGGAATTGAACTCGGGACCTCAGAGACTGCAGCACAGCGCTGTACCCACTGAGCTAAATCCCAGCCCTACTCTTTCTTGGTGCTCCCCTAAAAGTTCACATTCAGATATATCCTCCAAGAGGTCTGCCCTCGACAGAGCAGGAGAGTCACCTGCTGTGCTCCTGGTAACACAGCCCTGGGTTCCTCTGGTGCCTGGGATTCCTCGGCCCCTGGGTGGGCTCTGCAGCTGGTACGCTGGTCATCTCTCACCGCCCCAAGGCTGAGCATAACCAGCCATGGCCGGCTGGCAGTTGGACTCCCCCTTGCCTGGAAGGAGCAGCTGAATCTCTTCCCCTGAGGCAGAGGAGGCTGACCCTCAGTCCAGACTCGCCTTCCTGATGCTCAGTATGGGCTGGCACTGCATCAGGAGCCAAGGGGTGCAGACACACTGAGAAGAGAGGCTGAGGCACCTTCTCAGGAGACCAGGGAGGGCACCTCAGAACCCTGGAAGGCTGCTGTGTAAGGGAAGGGAGGTGGGCAGGGGCACAGCTTGGGCAAAGAGCAGGGGCCGAGGCAGCTGAGTGAGGGACAAGGAGCAGGCGGGGCTGGAGATCCTGGGGAGGCCACAGGAAGCTGGCAGGGAGGCAGTTGGCAGTACGTCAGGCCACATCCTGAGGCCTCAAGCACCTCCTGGGAGCTGAGGCTGACCCCAGCTAAGGCTAGCCCACAGCAGGGGAGGACCCAGAGTTCCACAGGGCACAGCTGGCTGAGGGAGCTCAGGCACAGGAAGTGGGGGCTGTGAGCTCAGGGAAGGGCCGGCTGGCTGCATAGGAAGAGTTAGTGGGAGGACCATGAGGACAGGCGGGGACTCAGCAGGTGAGGGGACTCTACAGGGAGGAGGCCAATCTCCCCAGCCCAAAGCCACCTGTGGACAAATGGGCTAAAAGGCGGGGCTGGAGCCAGCTGTGGTGGCACAAACCTGTAATCCCAGCAACTTGGGAGGCAGAGGCAGAAGGATCGTGAGTTCGAGGCCAGAGACAGCCTGTGTAATTTAGCGAGACTCTGACTCAAAATAAAAAGTAAAAAATGGGCTGGGGATGCAGATCGGTGGTGGAACATTTGCAAAGTGTGTGCAAAGCCCTGGCTTTAGCCCCCCAAATATGGAAAGAAAAAAAAAAGGTTGGGCTGGGCCAAGAGGGAAGGAGAAGGACGGAGGCATATCTGTCATCCTGGGCCTCCAGTTTCTCTCCTCAGAAATGGGCTGCATGATCCCAAGGTCCCTGTGGCCCTGACCCATGATGTCAGCTGTTCCATCCTTCCTGGCCCAGGCCCACGCATGAGGACTGTCCCGGACCATCCGGAGTTGGGCTGCAGCAGCTGTAATTAGCTCCCTGAGTCACCCAGTAAACCCTGCGTTCTCACCTGCTGGACTCTCACCGCCTTGGCCCGCCCTGTCCTGCTCTGGGATTCATCTTCCTCACTTTAAGTGGGATGTCACCTCTCAAGCCCTGACCCTGATTGAAACGGCCTGTTCTGGGACACAGACGAGGCTCAGGGGCCACAAGGAGACCCCACACTGGGTCCCCAAGTCCTGTGAGTGTCTGGGTCCCAGCCCTCTCCAGTGTTGGGCCACCTCATCCCTCCTGAGCTCCCATCGCACTCCTGTCCCCAGCAGTCACATCTCTGAGAGGCTGAGTGTGACAAGAGCCTCACTTCTGCCTTCTCCTCCCCAGGGTCCCCAGGCCTCAGGGAGAGACTCCCGGGCTCCCTAGGGGCCCCTGGGGCTCAAGTGGCTTGGTTTCCCCTGCCAGAGCCCCAGCTCCCTCCAGCCCTCCCAGAGCTCCCCTGGGGCCGGAGGGGACAGGCTGCCCCCTGAGGGGA
>VMDO01033321.1:0-18071 GCA_007922755.1 Pedetes capensis
ATCTTAGTCTTTCCAACCAGACCCATTATTATCCCAGTGAGCTTCATGGCTTAAAATTACATGACTGGATAAAAATTGGGGGAAATTTTTAAGATATTACATTTTACCATCACTTCAATGGTCCATGAAGAGTCAATATTTCTCACTTTCAATCTTTACTTTTTAGCTATATTCCTATTAACAGTTTTCTTTTTATTTAGAGCATAAATCATGAAGAAGATACCTCACAGCAAAATTAACTCCCATCAGTTTATGTGTCTTGTGTTTGCACAGGCATCATTGCCTAATTACAGCTGCACTGGTCCACAAGCCACGGCTCAGAATTATTCAGTATGAGCCAATAACGGAGTCTTTGATGTGGAGCCCTTAACGCAAGACAATGCAAATGACATTTACTAGCAATTTTTTCCCCCATTAATGAACAGTACTTCAGGGAGTGTAAAGGCAAGAGGCGTATAATTTCTGAACTATTTAAATTGCTAATTAGATCTGTACAGGAGGTGTATTCCTAATGCAGACGATTACAACGGCTCCTAAGTGTTTGCCTTACAGTTGCTAATTACTGCAGAAGCCAATTAATTGCTGTTGACTTTTTGTATTCTTTTGCATATCGCCAGTTAATATTTACATTTATAATGAAGACAAAATTGGCAAACACTGTGTCATTTTGTAATGAACAATTCCAGTGTCTAAACAATGAGCACATTATCCTCATTTCTGCCTGAAGAGTACAGCTGATTAGCATATGTTCTGTGCATGTTAGAACATCGCTCTTTCTTCTCAAGAGTGAAAACATCACATAGGTGCAGGACATACAGGTGCAGTGTCTCCAGGGCTCTTGGAATTGGTTTCTACCATATGCCATATAGCAGAGAACAAAACAGTGGCTCTATGAAAGTACAAGATTGAAATGATCTGAGCTTTTCCATATAAGTGTGCTCGTCAGATTTCCATTATTATAAAAATATCTGAGATGATCAATTTATAATCACAAAACATTTATTTTCACTCACAATTTTAGATGTTTCAGCCCATAATCTGTTGGTCACATTATTTTGGGCCTGTGACAAGGCAGCATATAGAAGCAGAAGTATGTTAGCAGAGCAAAACCACTTACTTAATGGTCAGAAAGCAAAAGAGAGACGGAAGAAAGGCCTGGGATCCCACTACCCCTTCAAGGCACAACCCTGATAACCTGGCTACCTCACACTGGATCCCATCTCTTAAAGTTTCCACCACCTTCCACCACACCATGCTGGGGACTAAACCTTTAACACATGAGCCTTGGGAACAATCTAGATCAAAACTATAACAATATGTATTAAGAGAATACTGTGGAAATGGAAGTTATTTTGGCAACTCAGTATCTCTTATTGCCTACCTATGCATTCCCCCATCACGGAGATCTCCCATTACAACTAGCAGTGGATATTTGTTAGGAGATATTAACTCAGTGCACTTTTCCAAAACTGCATTTAGGATGTAATAGGGAAAAGACACAAGGAACACAGTGGACTTTTCTAGTCATGACAGAAGTTAGCATGCACAGTGGTTGTTCTACACATCTTAGCATCCAGTATCAGTGTTCAAGATGTCAGCAAGCAAAGCAATAGCAAAAAGCATTTGTTTGTGTTTATGAAGTACTTTTAGTTTTTTTTTTTCTTTTTCTTCTGTCTTTGCAGCCTTGTGGCTAGTTCCCTAACTCTCCTGCTGATTCTGAGATCAATTTGGTCGTTAATTTTTTTTTCTCTACCAAAATCAGCCAGAAATTCTACTGTCAGCTACTAAAAACAATTACATATATTTTGGAAGTTTGGCAAAGGGTAGAAAGTGCACCCATTGCCCAGAGTGCAATGTTTTATGTGTTCTTTAACATTTTTTAATCAGATCATTTATTCTATTAAGATCTAAAAGAAATGAAGATCCATCCATTTCTAGCTTTGCATTACCACCAAAAGCAAATAAGAAAAACACAGATTTACATAAGCACACACATGCCAACTCTTGTCTTTGTTTTTACCTGCCAAAGGGAATACATTGGAAATAATTCTTTTCTTAACCAGTGCATTTGTCAGAGTATGTATAGTAAACAGCAGGGTACTGAAGTGATTTTGCCAACCAGTTTTCCAACAGTGAAAACATAACTTACATTTGCAATAACCTCTGGGCACTGCAAACAGAAGAAATGTGAAAAATGACTTCTTGAATAAGCCAAACTTCTCACTACCTCATTTAAGGTAGATATACTATTCTATTCTCACACTTTATTATTTCCTCTGTAACACTGCATTCAGATTATTAGAGATAGAGAGTTCAAAAATCAGAATACAAATATGCAGTGAATATTTTTGCTTCAAAAATTAAAAGACCCAATTAGATATTGAAAAGGAGGGGCTGGGGTTTAGCTTAGTTGTTAGGGTGCTGCTCTAAGGCCCTGGGTTCAATGCTCAGCACCACAAAAATGGGAGGATGTTGCAATCCACTTCCAAAGCAATCTTGAAAAACAACCAGCCATTGAAAATTCTATGAATAGCAGAGGAGCCCTGACATAGTGCCAGGCATGGCACAGTTTGAGGGAGTGTTTTCTTCTGTTGTATATAGAGTTACCATGAGTCATACCTGACTTGATGGTACCTAACAACAACAACACTGAAAAGGAGAAGAGGAGTCTCTATATACTGTAAGGGAAAGAAGGGAAGAAGGAGGAAGGAAGGAAGGAAGGAAGGAAGGAAGGAAGGAAGGAAGGGAAAAAGGGTGACAGATATTAACTCAGTCTCCAAATACACACACACACAAAAAAAAAAAACCTCTGATTTGAACTATTACCCTCTCTTTTGTTTAAATACCACCACTTCAACCAATTTCCACCTCCAAATGGGATTTCACTGAACAGAATTAGGTAGAGATGTTCAGTAGCACTTTATATATTTCTACCATGCAGAAATAAACACAAATCATGTACATAGATTTAATCACTTCAACAGTACACAGTAGTGAAATAATTGGTAAATCATAAGTTTTGAGTACTTATTGTTTGTTTTAATATAATCTGTTTAATTATATAAGCTTATATGATTAAGTATATAATTTAAATTTTAATAAGCATTTCTCAAAATGCATGACAATTTTAACAGTTGCTTTTGCAAGTTAATCAGAATAAGCAGGCTTTGGCATACCACTATAATAAGCTGCAAATAATTAGCTGATGCTAGGGTTCTATTCCTTATTAGAATTGAGTTTTTTCATTTATAGTAAGGTTTCATGATTTATTTTGCTGGGATATCCTCAAATGAAATTGACTGGAATGACTGATGGTTAACCTGACAATTATTATTCTTTGGCCTTGAAGAAGCTGGAAACAATTGTATTATGTACTATTACTACTACTGATATATGTGCCTGTGATGGTCAGTCTTGACTGTCAACTTGACTGGATGGAAAAACTACTAGGAAAGTAGCAAATACACTTCTGGGTGTGTCCATGAGGGAATTTTCAGAAAGAATTAACTAAGAAGGAAGATCCATCATGAACATGGGTGCATCATCCCATAGGCTGGGACCTTGGATGGAATAAAAGGGAAAAGGAGAAAACCCCTATTAGTGCAGGCACTCTCTTCCCGTGCTTCCTGGCCACCATGAGGTAAACAGCCACCTCGCCACACCCTCCCACTGCCATGATATTCAGCATCACCACAGAGCCAAAGTAATGAAACCAGTTGACCACACACTGAAACCTCTGAAACCCTGAGCCAAAATAAGCCCTTCTTCCCTTCAGATATTTCATCACAGCAAGGCAAAAGTCTGAGGCATGCAGCCCTCAGATATTATTATTTATCTTAGATACTGCTGTTGTATCTACTATGATGAAATCTACAAAAGAAGTTATTACATTATTCCTTGAGATGTTTTCACTGTATTAAAAAAGAAGCTACCAGTTAAGTGTTAATCTCCTATGATGAACAATGAGTGAAAGCCTCAAAGTCTAGGTATGAGCATCTTGTAAAGGCCAAGAAAAATCATGAAATTTTTAAGAGTCTTTATCTGTGGTACATGGCATGAACACACATCAGATAGGAAAGCCCAGGAGTGAAAGTAAGAATGCTTGGCCCCTTAGTCAAGCCAAACCAGTATAGGGAACATTTATAGAGTATTTCAAATTCCCTAAGTTGCTAAAGCTTCGCTTATTGTACTTGAATTTCTCCCTTTTTCCACTTCTTTACATGTTTAATCTCATGCATTAATTGCTTTGGAAGTTCTCAGAAGTAATAACATTTGTCTCATGTTTTTCTTGTCTGTTCCCAGACTGCAAAGCCAAAGCTACTTAAAAACAATTCCTCCTCTGATGAGGCCACACATGTGTCTTGCCTCTGACGTTTCACTGATGCAAGGACACCATGATAAATCAGCTTCCCATGTACTTACAGAACCTAAATGTATAACATCCATCAAACAACCGTTTCTGTTTTCTCTCTGTGTGGCTCCTCCCTTTTAGGAATTCCAACAGGCGGAGACGGGATCTGCACACGCTTTTTCTGGTCCAATTCTTCTTTAGGTAACCAGCTTCACTGCACACCTGCTCTGGGGCTCGCCTTCTGACTCCTTTATCCCTCTGTGACTCTCACCCTTCCAACTTTGACAGAGCACTCCAGCCCTTCGGGGAAACAACTTAATTGTAGTCAAACTCTCACCTGATTCTCTCATTAAAATGGAATTTAAAGGAAATACAAGGAAAGATGGGAGAAGGACCTGGCAATCCACTCCCAAGGCAATTCTGAAACAGTCAGCCATTGAAAACCCTATGATGGTCGCTATGAGTCGGATACCGACTCAATGGCGCCTAACAACAACAACAACAAGGAAAGATTGTTTGAAAAAAATTCTCAAACTAATTCAGAGCCCACATAAACAGGCCCAGGCTTCCTATCATTGTGCAAGTCTTTCTCTGTGGACTCCTCACCCCTCTCTGCTCTGATTCTCTGCACACAGAAAGAATGACATAATGTAGGTTGAACTAAAGGTCATTTGGAGAGCTTCCAGCTGGCCAGTTAACTAAACTACATGAATAAAGGATTCAGGGCTCCCTCTTAAATTTAATTTTCCTTGTTGTCACTAACTTGTAGTTATGGCTGTGTGAATTTCTTGTCGCCTCTCCTTGGCCTCATCCCTGGGACAGGGAGCCCCCAGACGTCTCATCTGTGCTTTGTTCTCACCCAGCATGCTCCTTGTTTGGAGTTGGTGGTGATGGATGCACGTGGCACAAAAAAAAAAACCCTGAGAAATCACTCAAACAGAAGGAACAGGAGAAGATTAGAGGAAACCAGCTGGCTAGAATGAAATTGGCAGGGTTCAGCCAGGGAAAGTCAACTTGCCAAGATTTAGTCTTCTGTTAGGTCATCTGTTTCCTCCTAACTAAACAATTCTTGGATATTTATAGACATAAATGAATTTTTATTCTCTACAATCACCAATAACTTGTCATTTCTGGTATTTGAATGTCAGTTCTGGGGAAAAACAAGGATTTGTATATGGAACACTCAAATGTAGTTGCCAACAAGTGGAAAACAAGGAACAGATATATTATTTTTCTGTACTGAATGCCAAACCAAAACAGAATTTGTGGAGACTTTATGTAGTTGGCAGACATTATACATATCGCTGGACAGCTGAACATTACTTATAAGACTTTCCAAAGTTGAAGTACTTTCAAATATGTGCATTTCCAGTTCTCTAACTTCAGGCATCCAAATTACCTGAACAGTCTATAATCACTTCTAGTGACAGGGATTTTCTCACCTAATTTCAACCCAGGCCTAAATCGCAAAATCTAAACTTCAAAGTTGAATTTATGCCTCATCTCCTGAGGCAGTTGGCTTATCTCCATTTATTTTTGGTTTAGTGTATACTCAAAATTCCATTTTTGCAGGATGTTTCATAGCAAGTTGCCATGTGATTGCCTTATTTTCTCAGTTTTCTTTCATGTTCATAAAAGTCCATGTTATTTTCAGCTTGTCACATAGAACTAATTTGTTGGGGGGAGGTTGAGGAAACAGTGTGGGAAACTTGTGTATGTGCATGATGGTACCATGTGTTTACATATGTGAACAAACATATGCAGGTACATGTATGGGTATAGCAAGCTATTAGCTTCTATAAATGTAACTGTCATGTTTTTGTCTATTTTTCGTGACTCAGAAGGTCCACAATCTATAGTGATTTGTACTTTTCTGAACTGTTAATTTAAGCCCCATAGGTAACAAGTGTAATGAGTGGGAGTGACAAGATCAGTGGTGACATCTGACTCCTTCAACTTGTATTGGGACCTTAGTGATTTTTTTTTCTGGTCATGGGGTCCACAGTCTCTTTTGTCAAAATGTTATTTTAAATTTTACCTAAAGTAAAACTAACATTTATGTGAACCACAAAAAGGTCTATAAAAGCTAAAAAAAAAAAGTTGCTAACTCATGAGGTGACAATATGCATAGGAAGTGTGATTTTGGAAAAGAAAACAGCAATAACAAAAATACAGTTCAGACATAGCTAAAGCTAATAGCTTATCAAAACATTTCCAGGTATGGCATTGAGGATACTGGAAATACACAAAGGTATTGATTATTTTCTCTTTCAAATTTCAGGAGATGGGTCACAAATTCTAAAACTAGAACACAGGGAGGTAGTGATATCAATGAGCACAAGGAATTGAGTGCAATAAATATTCTAAGAGGTAAGAAACTGTGGAAATATTTTGAGCTCATATTGTGTCTAAAATGAGAGTAACAGGTGTTTAGATTCAAACATCATGGTAAACAGAGGCCAGGTTGGCTGATTTTCAAGTTTTTAGGAAAAGTCATAAATCCAGATTTATATGTCAAATTTCCCAACTTGTCAATAGCAGTTCAAATGACAAAAAAGAAAAAATGAAAAAAGAAATTATAGTAGCTAGCTAGTTTACAACTTCTGGCCCAATGCCTACACAAACACATGCATATACACTCAGAGAGAAAGGATGAAGGCATTTACAAATTCTCAAGTAGCTGGAAAGATCTTCAACAGAGGAGGTAGCTAGATGATGTTCTCATGTCTCTCGCTCATAAAAGCATATGTCATTAAAGGCTACGTGTCAGGCCACCCATGCCAGACCAGCATCACCACCATCTCCTTCAAAGATTTCTCTTATTTATGGAAGAGAAGCAGGAGCAATCATTTCCAGAAGACTCTCCCTAAATGACAGCGTTTGCCAATGAGAGGCACTTGCACAAGGCTTGGAAGGCAGAAGGGAAAGAGGCCATTATTCTCTGGAAACATTTCTGCGCAGACCTATAGGAAGATGTGATTCACAGGGACTTCTTAGTAAACTCTTGACAACCATCCTCTTGCTGTCTCAGACTGAAATAGTTGGTGGGTATTTCCCAATAATTCTTGAGAAGTGCAGTAGCTTCCTGATACCCAGAGAACCACAGGATTCAGAGCTGAGTGGATCAGCAGAAGCTCACACAAATTTCCACCTTAAGCTTTTGCAAAGGTCATCTCAACCTCCCATTCCTTATGCTAAAACCCTTTATAACTCTATGGAATACGTAGAATGACTTTTGTTACCCTACTTATAACTACTGAGATCTGAGAATGGACTTCTTACAGGAATTAGAATCATAGTGATGATATATCCTATTACATCAGTACAAGTACAGCTGTATAAATTGTTTAGTGTAGCATAATGCCCCACAGTATAGAAACATTATAATTATTTAATATTACCTTTGAGATTTCTAGGGTTTTTGTTTGCAGCTATGATTTATACTACTGTGACCACTTTGTGTCATGATGCATCATTTTTGCATGAGATAGATTCCTAATGTGGGACTGATGACTTGATGTACAGGTACATATTAAATTTCAACTGTCACTACCAAATTATTCTTTTAAAAGATAGTTTTGATTTACATTCCTATCAGTTGTATGTTCCAGAGCCTTTGTTATACAAACTTAAGGGCAATAACCATATTATTTTTTAAATTTTGATATCCTACAGTCAAAAATTTATATCTCATTATCATTTTAGTTTTCATGCCCATAAAGGATAGGAATATTAGGCAGATTTTCTCTATTTTTAATGAATAATTTTTCTTTTATCACCACATAAGTTAAAACTTTTGTGCACTTTTTCCTATTGTTTGGTTCTTTCCCCCTTACTGATTTGTAAGAACTCATTTTATAAAAGCAATATTTTTATATTTAGTCCATATTTTCTTTTCATGTGTCATTTGTTTTTACGTTAATTTTAGTGACTGCCTATTTGGTTTTTAAAATTTTTGCATGTTGTCAAATCTACCAGTCTTTTCTCATAACTTCTGGCTTTTCATGTTGCTTCAAAATGCCTTTCTTGTTCAAAAAGCACTATTATTCTAAGACTTTATAAGCCTGAAGTTTTTAATGTGAGAATCACTAATAGATATGATAGTTTATTTTAGATTTGATCCAGTAGGGACACAGTTATTTCAGATGAAAAAAAAGTACTCAGTGCTATCAAAGACATCTTTTCTAAAGTAGAAATGTATTCCATTTCCTTATCTTGCTATAAACCCCACCATGTGATAATCTACACTCTTGCTTCTCTATATCCACTTGGTGCACCATGTTTTTAGCATATCAGTGTCAAGGCAGAAGGATCCTGAATCCCTGAATCACTATTAGGAAGGACGTCACTAGGGAGAGTCCCAGATGTGCATGGGGATTTATGAGGAAGAAGTAAGTCTTCCTTTGGTTAGCCTTGTAATATGGGGGTTTATTTGTTACTGCCATGAAGAAAAAGAGCATATCCTTACCAATTCAGGAATCAAATGTAAAATATCACACTTTTAAATGTGTTAAACCTGCTAGGTATTTCCTGAGGACTAGCAAACTGCTGGCAGTAATAGTGACAATGAATTAGTTTATGAAGGAGCTTAAGGAATTAAAAGGTAGAGAATGAAGAGAATGCATAAAATTGTGGGATCCATGTGACAGCTGTACATGACAAAGTGAGGAAATCACAGATGCCTCAATAAGGAAGAAGGTAGAACTTGGGCTAGTTAAATAGAGTAGACCCAGATCATTAACTAATGTGAACAAGTTAAGTCCAAACAGAGACAGCAAAATCAAGCAAACTGTTCCGTATTCCGGTTTCTGGAGGGCACTTCTTTTCCTGGCTTGAGGAGGCTTCTCTTTTTTCTGGTGATTTATTTGGGGCATTGCATCTGTACAGGAGGCTTCTGCATCAGCCATGAGAGAGTGAGCAGTGGCCCAGGCTGCCCCTTCTCTGTCGATTGCTGTCCTTCACGCCTCAGGGGAACCACTTGTCACCTCCTAGTACCTACAATATCTACTACTTGCAGAAAAGAAAAAAAATTAGCTGCTGCAAAACATTTTCTAGTGATTTAAGGATCTAGCAGTCTTCCAACTCACTGCTATAATGAGCTGTGGGCTTTTCCCTTGGATTTTACAGGACGTGCCCTTGAATTATTTATAACAGAGCAGCCACCTGCTCGCGACGATTTTCCGTTTTGCCTTGTGCCCAACTGGCCTTGTCAATGGCATTGCAGGGACAGCGGCACTCTGTACTGTACCCTATAATCCCTGTTAGGACAGGGCTGACCAGGGGTTGCCATGCACCTTCGAAGTTCTTTTCCTCTGTCACCATGGCTTTGGTCTAAATAGATATTTCTACTAGCTTCATTATGAAGAGCTGCCTGGTTCAGTTGTTCAACCAGATGTTGTCAACTCCAGCACTTTTCTTTTTTTCCTAGAAGACTGAAATTTATGAACATATTTGCTTCTGTTGACAAAAAGCAATTTGGGTAGTAGGAAGGGAAAAAAACCAACCTACCTGCTGCATTCAAAGCACAGCTCTGTGTTGGCAAACAAGCAACACTTCCATCCTTTTCTTCTTCCACTTTAACAAAAGGAAACATTACATGTTTGAGTAGACAACGCGAGGTACCATTAGGATTCAGAAAATTGAAAACCTAGACTGCAACAACAACAACAAAAAGACAGTCACAGGGGAATTTGTAATGGTTTCCCCACATTTTAGTGGATACTTCCGTGTTTTATTCACCTCGCAAACAGTGTGCGCAAACAACACCAAAGAACAAAAGCTGTGATTTATATTTATGGACAGGTATACAAGCACCCCTGACCTCTTGCTGGCTCCCTCACCCTCCCCACCGAAGCAATTTATGGCGGCTGGTCTAAATAAGCATTAAGGAGGCAAGGCCACAAACTGACAGGCAGGAAAATCAATGGTCTCCAGAAGCCAGCAAACAGGATCAATAAAAGAGATTAGGCATCACAAGCTAGTGGAAGGCCGTCACAGGTAAATGTGGCTTGCTCTGAATCTGACAGGGTTCTTGACAACAGGGGAAAAACTCCTATGAAGAGAATCACAGGGCGAGTAGCCAATGGAGGCTGCCCCTGCCTTGTAGAGACAGAGGATGACCCTAAAATGAAAGAGATTTACATGCAGGGCTTTGGGAGTTTTCGATTGCTTTTCCAACATTATCTCACACAGCTGGACAGCTGCCCACCGGAAGTCGTGCAGATGTATCTTTTGATAAATCGCTCTGCTTTTGTTTCTCATTAGTTAGCTTTCTCTGAATTTATTTATTACTCTATCATGGACACAGGCCAGCACAGCTTAGCCCTCCCTGTCTCCCTACACACACACACACACACACACACACACACACACACACACACACACGCCTTCCACATTACTTTATTGACAGTATGATCTCTACTCAAATGCACAGTATTTATAGGAGCTGCAGTGATGAAAGTGTGGCCCATCTTTATATATCTCCAAAGAAAATCCACACACTCTTTTAATTTAAAACATTGGATGGCAAACTTGCAAACTCAAAGTGGCAGCTGAAGAATGAAGGATAATTACATCCTTGAGTTTGCAGGTCAATGCCCCTTCTTTTATTAACAAAACAATGAAAGGTAATTATGTTCTTGAAAAGCAGAGGCACTAAAAGAGGAAGGAGCCAGGCAAAACAGCTTTGCCAGGACATGGATCTGGCCATTTGGAATGTGAAAATTCAAATCTTAGCTTTGTGGGAATGGTTACTTTAAAAACAAAACCATCCTCAGGATTTCCATTTTAGAAATAGGGATGAGGCCTCCATGTGACAAGAAAATAATGGAACAGCAGATGAGGATGGGGATAGGAAAAGAGAAAGTTCAATTTCCTTGAACACTGAAAGACAATTGGAATTTTAATTGAATTTTAATCTAGAGACAGAAGTGGGGCTAATGCTTTCAGCTGCAAATTGGGAGAAATGTTGCAGCATTTTGCAGCATCTCTTCTCCTTTGAATCTGGGCCGACCCTGCGCGCCTTGCTTTGACCAACATGATGTGAAAGTTATCATGTAAGTTCTGACCTAGATTTCAAGAAACTTCCCAGCTTAGATGATGCTCCTGGTGACACAGTATGAGCACATTCAGGCTCTCCCACAGAATGCCAGCAGCTAAGTTGTTCAGTTTCTCTTTTTGCCTCGGCCAAGCATCACTGATATGAGTAGAACCATCCGAGAACATCTGGCTGCCCGCTGACCCACCTGCCATCCTCAAAGGCAGGAGTGAGCCCAGCCAAGATCAGGCAAACCAGTTTGGGCCAGGACTGCTCAATCAACCCACTGGATCATAATCTAAATACACTGCCACTGTGTTAAGGCAGTGTGTTTCAGGATAGTCTATTACGCAAAAAAAAATCTAACTGAGTCATTTCTTAAGTAAATAATGATGGTGGTCCTGGGGTTAATTTAAATTTTGCCTGTATTTTCTAGTTGATTGGAAGTAGCTGTGGAGTATATTCCAAGATCTCGTGGGTTTTTTTGTTTTGTTTTGTTTTGTTTTCTGTTCCTTGTCTTTATACACGGCAGGGTGGGAATAAAATCCATAGGCTATATTCTTCCTACCCCCTTGCCAATGCCTTCCATGGGTCAAAGACTACAGGAAGGCCCAGTATAATGGAACCCTTGTGATTTGCTTTGGAGAAGTGAGCTTCCTGGGGGAGAAAAGAGAGGCAGGAGAAACGGTTATGAGTCATAGAGTAGGGAGGTATACACAAACAGAACGTCTAATTCACTGAATAGGTGATGACTTCACTTTTTTCTGGATGACGAGTCTTCCTATTCTCATGAAGTACTTTAAGTTTTCCTTCTAAAATGTGCAGGGATATACATGTCTGTGTATATGTTGTCCTCAGTACTTAAAATACCCTTCCCTCCTACGCTGCCTGGCAAACATTTATTAATTTGTCAGGGCCAAGTTGAAATTGCTGGGAAGTCTTCCTTATTGCTCTTAACAAAATAAATCACCTAAACATTTTCTTAGTGTGATATGGATACTTTTGATTTGCAAGTGTAGCTACTTTCTTTTCTTTTCTTTTTTTCCTTTTCTTTTCCTTTCTTATTTATTTATTTATTTATTTATTTATTTATTTATTTTGTGTGTGGGGGGGGTACTGGAGGGTTGAACCTAGGGCTCCTACGTGCTTGGAAAGACCTGTACCACTGAGCCACAACCCTGAGTCCATTTTTTACTTTTTATTTTGAGTTAGAGTCTTGCTAAGTTACACAAAATGCTTCTGGCCTTGAACTTGGGATCCTCTTGTCTCCACATTCCAAATCGTTGGGTGTACAGGTGTGTACCACTGTACCTGGCCCCACAAATGTAATTATTAGATTACATTTCTTTCTTCTTCACACACAGTAGGCACCATGCTTTACTTTCCTGTGGCACTTTCTATTTCCCACCTAGTAAGTGCCTAATAAATATGTAATAAATGATTATGATACAGCTTGAAGAATAATGGGGATAAAGTTATTTTGTATCTGTTTAAAAACAAGGACTAATTAGAAAATTTACACACACATGCGCGCGCGCACACACACACACACACACACACACACACACACACACACACACATTGTTGTTGTTGGGTGCTGTCCAGTGCGACTCATAGTCACCCTATGTAAAACAGAATGAAACACTCACTGATGCTGTGCCATGTACATGATATTTTTTATGTTTAAGCCCATTGTTGCAGACACTGTGTCAATCCATCTAGTTGAGGGTCCTCCTTTTTTTCATTGACCCACCACTCTCCCAAACCTGATCCTCCTCTTGGTCTCTCCTGACAGCATGTGCAAAATATGCCAGACACAGTCTAACCATCCTTGCTTCCAAGGAGTACTCTGGTCGCATTTCTTCTAAGATGGATCTGTTGATTCTTTTGGCAGCCCATGGTATATTCAATATTCATCTCCAGCACCATAATTCAAAAGCATCAATTCTTCTCCTGTCTCCTTTATTCAATGTCCAGCTTTCAAAACCATATGATGCAACTGAAAACACCACGGCATAAGTCAAGTGCAACTTCATATTCAAGGTGATATCTTTACTTTTCAGCACTTTAAAGAAATCTTTTGCAACAGCTTTTCCCAATGTAATGCATCTTTTGATTTTTGATTGCTGCTTCTTTGAGTGTTCTTTGTAGAACCAAGTCAAACAAAATCTTAGGTAGCATCAATCTTTTCTCCATTTGTCATGAAGTTGCTTAATGACATAGTTGCAAGAATTTTTGTTTTCTTGATATTGAGGAGCAATCCATAATGAAAGCTATGTTCTTTGATTTTCATCAGTAAACATTTCAAATCCCCTTCACTTTCAGCAAGCAAAATTGTGTCATCTACATAATGCAGGTTGTTAATGAGTCTTCCTCTAATCCTTATGCCATGATCTTCTTCATAAGGTCCAGTTTCTTAGGTTATTTACTCAGCATAGAGATTGAAAAGGTACTGTGAAATGATATAGTCATAATACACACCTTTCCTTGACCTGTTCAAATGACCATTTCCTGGTCCAAGTACAGATTCCTCATGCGTACAAGTGTTCTGGTATTCCCATTCTTTGCAATGTTATCCATAATCTGTTGTGATCCACACACTCAAATACTTTTGCATAGTCAACACAACATAAACACCTTTTGGTATTCTCTGCTTTCAGCCAATATCCATCTGATGTCTGCAATAATGTCCTCAGTTCCAAGCCCTCTTCTGAATCTGGCTTGACTTTGTGGTAGTCCCATGTCTATATACTGCTGTAGTCACTTTTGAATGATCTTTAGCAAAATTTTATTTGCATGTGATATTAATGATATAGTTCAATAATTTCCACATTCAATTTGATCCCCTTTCTTTGGAATAGGCACAGATATGGATCTCTTCTAATCAGTTGGCCAGGTAGCTCTTTTCCAAATCTCTTGACATAGACAAGTGAGTACCTCCAGTGCTACATCTATTTATTGAAATATCTTAATTAATATTCTATCAATTCTTGAAGTTTTGTGTTTTGCCAATGCCTTCAAGGCATCTTCTACTTCTTTCTCAAGTATCATTGGTTTCTGATTATATGCATACTTTTGAAATGGTTAATCATCCACCTACTCTTTTTGTTATAATGAATCTATTTAATCCTTCCATCTTTCTTTTGATGTTTCCTATATCATTTAATATTTTCCCTGTAGAATCCTTCACTATTGCCACTCGAAGCTGGAATTTTTTTCAATTATTTAAGCTTGACACACATATTGTTGTTTTTGTTAGGTGCTGATGATTTGTGTCTGACTCATAGCGATCCTCATAGGGGTTTCAATGGCTGATTTTTTGGGTATTGCCTCAAGAGTTGATCGCCACATCCTACTCTCATTTTTTCAGTGCTGGGAATTAAATCCAACACCTCACAGACTACAAAGTGGTGTTCTACCAATTAAGCTAAATCCCAGCCCCTGATACACGTATATAGACATATAATATATACATGCCTATGTCTATGCATACATTTGTGTATGTGTGTATGTATACACAAAGAGAGAGAGAGAGAGAGAGAGAGAGAGAGAGAGAGAGAGAGAGGTGAGGAATAATCTTTTTCATTTTGAGATTTTATTTTCAACTACTCACACTTGATCCTATAAGAGGATTATATTCTCTGCTTGCCCTCATGTGACTTATCACCACAACCTTATCCAGTAAAATCTGACTAACATACAAACTTAGAGTTGTTTTCCCAATTGATTGATGGTCATGAAAGCAACATATTTGATAAATATATGACAAAGTACTTTATAGAGGCCCTCCTTTCTAAGCCAAGTAGTGTCCCCTTCTTATACTATATTCTAAGGTGAACAATTTTTTTAAAAGGCCACAGATTTATATGTTGTCTTTTGACAGACAAAGAATGAAGGAGAGCTCTCTTAAAATCCTTAGGATTGTGAAGAATTATTTGTAAATCCCTATGAATTCCAGGAAACCATTAAACCATTCTGAATTCTCATTATTGGCAGCATTTAAAAAATGTTGCCATTTCAGAACAAGTGATAAAAAAAGGGAAGGTTTCCGGTTGCTTTGTTATAATGAATATATAATGAATATATAATGAATATAATGAATATAATGAAAATGGGAAGCATTTTTATCTTATAAAATTTTTTTTTTATTTTAAAGATAAGCACAAGCTACGTTGAGAAACACCATTAAAAGACTATGCAGGAAACAGCCACAGAGCATTACTAGGGGTGGAGACTGTGCTCTCTTCTAATTTACCTTTAGTCCATAAAAAGCTTGCACTTCAAATACAAGTTAAGATGGAAATGGAGTGGGAACTAAATCATTCTGTGTTTACCATATTGGCAGGCACGCCTTCTCATCTGCCTTAGCCTATCACTTCTAAAAACTGGAAGGATTTTGCTTTAATGGGGAGGAAGCAGGGTGGGGTGGATTCACTTTAGAAACAGACCATCGTCTCCATCTACTTCTTCAATGTGCCTGACATTTGCAAGGAAATGGGAATGCTTTTCCATTGCTAAAAGGAATAACCTGACAACACGCCTGCATGTCTCATAAAAACTTGTCAAGAAATATGATCATAGGACACTGGGTGCATCCAATCTGTCATATTAATGGAAATTCCCCAAAGCCTCAACGTTCATTCTTTTTCTTTGTGCTTCCAACAAGAAAATCATTTGAAAGAGAAGGGATGAGATTCTCATGCTCTCACAGGCCCCTACCATTCCATTGCACCAGTTTGTGCTCATTTTGCTTCAAACTTTCCTCATAAAGGAAGAATGTTATTTTTATTCTATCAGAGCTCTCATCGCTATTGCTTCTATTGTCATCTTTCTGCCATTATCGACAGCTTATGAGTTGTTCACAGCCCTGATTTGTTGATCCCCCTCTGTAAATGCAGATATAGTCTTTTGCCTGCCCTCCTACAGGTTTCTGTCTTCTAACTGTGTTCTTCCACCTGTGGCTGCTCTGTAGGCTCGCTTACCTTCCCAAGTCTAAGAAGACAGCATGCATCCCTGTACTTTGGGTACTGTCATCAGGCATCCTTTTGTGTGGGGTAGACTACGAATGTGCTATAGACTCTTTGGAAAAATTTGCACTATCTGTTCCGCTTTGATCTGTCCTGGGTCCTCAAAAGGAGTCATGAACAGGTGCCAGGATGTGGAGTTATCTGGAACATCCTGGTGTGGAAAGATTCAAGAAATATGCCTCCAGATTCTTGTAGTTGCTGGGAGATATACAGGTTTCAGTTGAACATCTTTCAGCTTATTTTAGGCCAAATGACTTCCCATCACATAGAATCTGTGCAGATTCACCAATCTGGAAGTGAAGTTCACATTGAAATTCCAGATGCAGATTACTAAATTCTCTGATCTGCTTCAAATGCTCATATTTAATTTCCTTTATGAGATATTGGCACATACCCTAAACAAATGCAAATATTGTTATGTGATTATGGTCTTGAAGCTTAAAGGAATTTATACTACTTCTGAAAGAGAACAGTCCCCCAGCCACTGCTGCAAAACGCATTAGCAAGTCTTCACACTTTGAATGCAGCTTGGTTTTCATAGCAAGCCAACTTACAAGGAAGATTTTAACATTTTAACATAAGATAAAATTGTGATTGAGAAATCGTTAAGCCTATATTTTTTAAAACTAGAATGGCTATTATTTTTGTTCCAGATTATTTTCTCATGCCCTTATTCACAGATCCAATTGGAATTAAAATTTTCAAGGTGTAATTGGTAGAAAAAATGATTGTGTTCTTAATAAAATGAACAAAGTGTGATATACTCAGAATCAGAAAGTCATTTATAACACCTGCCATTTAATTATGATGTGAGTTTAAACACATCTCTTAACATCTCATCCTCCTTCCTTTGAGGATGAAGATGCTACTGTCTGCCTCACCTGCCTCAAAGATGATTGTAAAGCTAAAAATAAAGAGATGGCATAAAAGCAGCTTGATATCAAATATAAATGGCTACAGGGTATAGAATACAACTAATGCAATTATTTATGAATCCAATTATTCAACAGGCAGTAGATAATTACAATGTCAGAAATAGAGCTAACCATGACAGGATTATTGTAGATATGGGCTCACAATCTAAGGTCAGATACAAATAAACAACATATTATTTGGGAAAAATAGAAGAGATGGAGACCACCCACTTCTACCACTACTTCCCTTAACCAATGGGTTTTAGCTCAGTTGGTGGAGTGCTGCTCTGTGTTTTTTGAGGCCCTGGATTTGATGCCCAGCAACACAAAAACGGGAGAGGGACCTGACAACCCACTCCCAATTCACAATCAGAAAACTTTCTGAATAGCAGAGAATCACAGACAATAATGCTGGGCATGGCACTGGTGTCAGGTGGCATTTCAGCTGTTATACATAGAATTGCTATGAGTTGGTCCCAACTGGACAGCACCTAACAACAGCAATAGTTCCAACATGATACCAGAA
Organism: Pedetes capensis; assembly: GCA_007922755.1. Taxonomy (NCBI): domain Eukaryota; kingdom Metazoa; phylum Chordata; class Mammalia; order Rodentia; family Pedetidae; genus Pedetes; species Pedetes capensis. Next base: position 17,855 of record VMDO01033321.1, read on the forward strand.
TGGGGTGGAGGTTTAGTGGAGGATTATCATGAGTTTATTTTAAAGCATTTTGAGCCCCTGTGGATCATTCAGCTGATGAATTGTATCAGAGCATTTGGAAACAGGTTTGGAGCACCAAAAAGAGAGAGCTAAGTACAGATTTCTACACAACCAATCCCTGTCAAACCTTCAGGTTTTAATGTCCATAAAGGAGTTTGAGCAGAAAAGAAGAAAAACA